>VONZ01003089.1:0-28830 GCA_012976165.1 Labeo catla | reverse complement strand
CTCTTGACCCTTAAACCATCAATATTAGGTCCAGTTTGGCTGCAATTACTGAGTTATAACAGCCAGACAAGCAAAGAGCAAAAGTCAGTAAGATGGCATTGACTGTGCTTGATTTAATCATCATATAGTGACTTGAGTGTTTGACAGTTTTCTTACAGATTATAAAAAAAAAAAAGACTGTGAACAAAAGATAAATCAGTTTTGCCATAATCAGACAGATGATGAAGGAAAGTTTATCTTAATTTAGACACACAGACATGAAGAATCAGTGTGAGAATCACAACAACGGTGACCATCAAAAAGCGTGTTGTAGCCAATCAGAACTCATCCATGACTCCCATCATGCATTGCGGCATGAATAAATTATGTTGATCTGTTTAATGCCGTTTGTCACCATTGTTGAGATTCATGGGCTGGTTCTTGATGTCTACGTGTACATAGATAAAATACTTTCTTTTTGAACAGGTTGTAAAAAAAAACTTTCCAAGATGTATAGGAAGTGCTGGATCTTCTGTGGATTGTCAAGGCAATTACAATTAGCAAAAAAAACCTAACTTAGAGGTTATACTCCAGGTGATTTACGTCAAACAATGAATATGTTAAAACATAATCAGCTGGTGACTTGAGCTTTTGGCTTGTCTGGCTGTTTTAACTCAAATACAGCAGCCAAACAAAATCTAGAAGTAAAGATTTAAGGGTCAAGAGCCCAACTAATGCAAACATTGACCACTATAATGGTTGCTTAAAAATTTTGGTTTTCTCCTTTGGTGATTCTGCTTGTTAACATCAGGTGTCTTCAATAATGATCAATCATCACTTCGTTAATCACCTAATTATATCATTACCTTCAACACTGCTTCAGTGTTTATATGTGTCCACACTCAGAGTGTTAAATTAACACTGGGGATTTTGCTGTGTATGTTTGGAGAAGGTTCTTATAACATAAATTTGTTATCTGGGTGTGCACTCATACTGTGAGCTCATCATGTGACATCACTGTGATAGTGTTGAGAAACAGGAAGTAGAATGTCCCCTGGTGACCGATATTTGCAGTGCCTCCTCTCAACCTGCACAACATTTTGAATTCACAATGAGCTCACCCTAGTGAAAAAAAAATATGCTAAGTATACTTGCAGCCAGACTAATTGTCAGTATACTTCAAGTGTGTTACTGATTAGTTAACTTGAAGTGTGCTATTTTGGAACAACTAATTTTGTGCTAAGTATATTTTAGTTGTAATTAAATTGTAGTAAAGTATAACTGTAAGTGTATTTAGTGTACTTTTATGTGCTAAATTGGAACAACTTCAAGTATACTTAGTATACTTTAAGTAAGTATATGCTGTAGGCTAATTGCATGCTTGATTAGTGATATTAAAGTGTACTTTGTTTGTATTACAAGTATATTACAAATTAATTAAGGGTGTCTTCAAAATATACAAGAAACACACCATAAATATATTATTTTTGAGTAAAAATATGCAAATTTTTTCCCCAATGCTGAATGCACTAGTTGTCAGGGTCATTAAAACAGTGTGAGTGAAATTCAATTGTTGGCCATGCAATAGTGTTTACTTGGCTGTACTTGTGACATCACAAACTAGTAGCTGAACTTCCTGTCCAGTACACTGTAAATCCTAATAAGTTCAGCTTACTTAAAAAAAAGTTTTGAAACCAATTGCCTTATTTTGTTAAAGCAAACTTAAAGGTAAAACTAAAGTTAATTTAATAATCAGTTTAAAGTAAAGAAAGCAAACTCTTACAGAGTAAATTAACTAATAAATATCAAGTAGGTTTCATGTCATTTCTAGTTAACATACTCCAGGACATTTACTAATCTTACTTAAGATTTAATAGTAAGATTACTTTATTAATTCTATTTACCTAGCAGTGTTATTTTGTGTTGTGCAAACATCTTAAATGCTGTTATTCTCAACATGGATTTAATCTGCCATTTTAAGCTATGGGAACTTAAAACATTTCGTGCAATCGGTTTCCACATTTTCTTTAAGTAAACTGAACGTATTTTTATTCGTTCAACCAGCATGAAATGAACTTAACACAAGTTTGAAATTCTCAACAGTTTATTTTTGTAAAAAACTTTAAGAATATCACAATAATAAAAATTAGCTTTTAAAAAATCTGTGTTCTTATAATACTCTTTACAGACTTCTTAACTAAACAGCACTTTGTTGTCATAACATTATCTGGACCCACTGGAACACTGTTAAACAATAGAGCATTTTCAGAATGGCATGCAAACAGAACAGCAAAAATAAAATACAGGCCTTTAAAACCCATTCATGACAATTCTTCCCTCCATGATTGCCTTTATTGCATCCACAATGAGGGCATGTCCTCTGGTAGAACTGTGAGCAGGTCTACAACTGCTTGACTGAAGTCTGCATCCACATCCTAAGTAGAGAAATAAAATAGGTAGAGTGTAAATTTCTTCATTTCAATACTGGAAATGTTCTAAAAGCATATATTGACAAGGAACTTTTAATTCTTTTAATTTATAAGCAAACTGATTCATATTGATGACCAGAGTGAGTGTACAATGAGCTGTGCAAACATCAAGTACAAGGAAATGTAATTAAGCTTTAAATTATGATCACCAAAGAGAGATAACGAGATTTATAGTGTGACAGTGACATTTCACAATACATGATTTAAATCAGAGCAAAAGTGTAAATTATCATTTGTGTCAACTATTACTGCATGCCTTGTCTTGGAAGTCTTGGAATATAACACACAAGTTCCATGGACTAAATGTTTTGTACATTGTTTTCAACATTATAGATGTGAATTCACAGAACTTTTTTTTTTTTTTTTACAACATGCTAAGAATGCTAAGAGCATTTTCTCTCGTGTTATGGAGTGATGGATCACACCCATCATTTACATGATTTTATCTTAAAGGGTTTGTTCACCCAAACCAAAGATTAAAATTAGCCCATGATTTACTCGCCCTCAAGGCATCCTAGGTGTGTATGACTTCATTCTTTTAGACCAATCCAATCAGAGTAACATTTAAAAAATGTCCTGGCTCTTCCACGCTTTCCATGGCAATGGGCAGGTGTTTCTGTTCAACAGTTCAAAAGGAGTGCAAGAAAGCGCATCCATCCATAATAAAATGTGCCTCACACATGAATAAAGGTCTTCTGTAGTGGATTGATGCATTTTTGTAAGAAAAATATACACATTTAAAAAGTTTTAAACACTTTTCTCTCACTTCCACTAACTGTCATACGTGCAAGCCTTTCCAGGTGGATGTTGTAGGACGTTTGTGTGCATGTGCTGGTGTAAATATGCTAGTCGAAATGTAAGTTTCGCCTAGCAAAGAAAAGTTTGTTTACAGGAGCAAAGGAAGCAAAGTTTCCTTACTTTAGCAAAAGAAAACCAGTCTGCTCTTGGTTTATATTGAAATCCTCCGACATTCTTCTTTATGGATCTTTGTTTTATACTTCTAATTCGTTACTGGTGTTTCATTTCGCTCTGTCCTGTGCTTCCATGTTTGTCACTAATCACCGGCGCATACGCACACGTACATCCTACATCAGCTGCCCGGGATGGCTTCTGCCTATGGCAGTTAGCGGAAGTGAGAGAAAAGTGTATAGTTTTAAATATGGACATTTTTCGTACAAAAACATATATTCGCTACAGAAGGCCTGTATTCACCTCTCGGAGCCGTGTGAGGCACGTTTTATTATGGATGGACGCATTTTACTGCACTTCATTAAACTGTTGAACAGAAACAGCCACCCACTGACATTATAAAGCTTGGAAGAGCCAGGATATTTTTTAATATAACTCTGATTGTATTGGTCTGAAAGAAGAAAGTCATATACAATAGGGCTGTACGATAAATTGCATGCGATTGTCATGCGCATCTTGTCAGTAAAGACGGTTATGTGATTACACAGAGCCTTAGTTCACTGACAAGCTACGCAATATCGCGTTCATACGCGCAGGTGAATCGCATTCGATTATGAACGCGATATTGCGTAGCTTGTCAGTGAACTAAGGCTCTGTGTATTAAATTCCGCTCCATCTGAATGCATGTGATAGAGATTTACTACTAATCACAGAACCATCTTCACTGTCGAGATGCACATGACAATCACATGTGATTTATCGTGCAGCCCTAATATACACCTAGGATGCCTTGAGAGTGAGTAAATCATGGGCTAATTTCCATTTTTGGGTGAACTAGGCTCTTTATTTCAAGAAGTTTATTTCAAAGTGTGTAATGATGTTTGTGATCACTCAACACAATTGCACGAATTTAAAGCATTTACACCAATTTCAGTAATAAACTGTTTCACAAAAGACAAATATAGCATCTACTGTAAAACTAAAAAAAAAAAATACACAGAACCTTTGACAATTTTTCATAACCAGAACTATATTCATATTGAATAAAACAAAATGATGAGAGCAGAAAATCCAGTAATACTTACGAAACACATCCTGTAAAATTCCTGTGGGTCATCCTCCAGGATTACTGAAAGGCCCTGAAGTACTGCAGTGGAAACATCAGATGACTATGAAAAAATAGAGACAGGCTAAGGATAACAATCATAAGCAAATCATGATTTAAAGATGACAACTACAGTCAACATGATAAAGAAATACCTTTTAATTAACTTGATGTGAAATTTAAAATCCTTTTTTCTAGAAAATGTCAAAAGTGCAGAGTCTGTGTCCAGTGCTGCGCAGAACTCCGAGATATGCGACTGAATCCTGCAAAGATCTAAGAACAAACATTAAGTGGCTATTAACATTTTGAAGGACACAATCCATAAACACACTTTTTGAAAAGGAATAGGGTTTTGAAAATTTTGGAAATGAAAAAAAAAAAACAGGTTCACCCAAAAATAAAAATTAGCTATTAATTTACTCACCCTTACGCCACCCAAGATGTTCATGAGTATTTTTCTTCAGCAGAACAGCAAAGAAGATTTTTAGCTGAAAATGTGGCCTTTGGTGATTGATAAAATTTAAGTCAGAGACTGTCCATTTTTGGAGGGAAAAAACATATCAAGGAGCACAAAATTAATACCTGTTGCTCCTGATGATATACTGAGGTTTTATCAAGATGATCGATCTGTGGAAGAAAATGAAATAAATGCTTTTAAGTCTCATTTACTGCATTCATCTTACATTTATCTAAGTAGATCCTCTCTGCAAAGTATAAAACACAAATGTAAAGAGGGTCTGTTATGTCACAAACATAGCACTTGTAACAAACATAAACTAAAGCATCTGAACTTACATTTCCACTGCACAGCAGTCATCAGCTGGTATTCTAAAATAATAAAAAAGTGTTATCCATCAATCAAAAATCAGTGAACAATGAACAAACAAAACCAAATGTATAGAGTATTTTTTTCTTATGTAATGTAAATGGAAACATCTGGTATTTTAAAACTAAGATCGTTAACTTACATTTAAATAAGTTTCAATGTTATATATACTCTGCTTGAGGAGGTGGGGGTGATGGGTCTGCTAAAGACTCGTTGACAATCTCAGAATGCGTGGTGTTTGTTACTGCCTGCACATTACCGTAATTATCATACTAAGCACGCATAGTATTTTCGTCGCAACCAGGTATTTCTAACAAATAATGCTACGGCTTGACTACAGTTTAGCACTCATAGTTGCTTTCAAAATCGCCGTGTCAAGTTAAAAAGAGTTATTTTAAAAGAACCCGTCTGAAGATGTAGCGTTCTTTTCCATCCGTTATTTGTACACTGACCGGATTGCGCGCTCTCTAGCGTGAATGCGGCGGTGTCTCTGAGCTTCTCATTCGAATGTACCGCGTCCAGAATAAAATATCCTACAGCATATGCTAAGCGTTTAAGAAATTAAAAACGATCTCCTCGTTTGAAGTGTTTTGTTTACTTCTCACTGAATTTTGAATTCTGCAAAACGTCACATGAAACAACCGTCGTTCAAATTACTCCTATTCTCGTAACTTATCACTAGCACGAATGGATAACATAGTAATTAATAGACAACCAGGCAGCTAATTTTACAGATATGAAGTGGACATTAAGTTAAGTGGTTTGAACAGAAATCGCTTCAAATAATGTGCAGGGTCAACCGTGTTTGAGGTCTTTGAATGGGCTAAGATGTTCCACAAAACAACATGCAACAAAGTGCATAAAATCTAACCATCATAAGGACTAGCAAGCAACAAATGAGACTTAAATTAAAAGCTTTTACCTTGATTTTACCGAAATAGATCCTCTGCAAACACACGTTGAGTCTTCAGCCGTTGTGCTTCTGCGACGTGGGGGAGGGGCAATTGTCGCCCAGTGCGCATGCGTAACAGCATGTCTTGGACATTTTGAGTAATTTTACTTAAATTTCATTAGTTATGGGAACTATCTGTTGTAATATTTCAGCAATGAAAAAAAATTAGTAAACTCAACATTTTGGTTAAAATAGAGTAAACTTACTAGTATTTTTATAGCAAGGAATACTATTTGGTTTTACAGTCTAGAACACTTTTTCTAGTGTTCGTATGGTGTGCTGTTGGTATAAAATTATAAATGCATTGATGTACATGGACCCCTCTGTGACATTGTATCAATTTATTAAAATACTTAAATCACAATTACAAGAGTAGCATTTTGTATGTATGCATACACTTCATTTAATAATGTTTTAAATGGGCTTTAAATGCATTTATCATGTTTTATTACTTTCTGTTGTAAGCATGAAGTACACTTAAAAATTACTCCAAAATTTTACTTAAAGCATACTAACAAGTTCTTTAATAATGTACTTTAAAAGTATACTTTCAATGCATTGTTACATTTCAGCACACAGTTAAAAATAATACTAAAATATATTTACATAAAGTGCAAATAAATACACTTTTAAAAACAAACAAAACTACATTTCAAGTATATTTTTAGAAAATATATTTTTTTAGAAAATATACTAAATTACAATTATTTTAAAGTGTGTTAAAAGTTGTATTGTGAAAATAGGTAAAAGCATGGTGGTAATACACTTATAATATATTTAAAGTTAGTACAACTTTTGGTTAGTATATTTGCAATGTACTATTGAAACAGGAAATATATTACAAATACAATAAAGTATACTTTTTTTTCACTAGGGCACATATTACTCACACTCTTGAGTATCACACAATGAGAATGATGTGATGTCACTGTGAACATCGCATGATCTCACGTGTTGACTGGGTAATTATTCATGGCGGTGAGTCGTCCAACGCTAAGGATATTGCGCAAAAGATTTTTCTCTTTTGTAGTAACTTATATAAGTCCACATTTTCTAAAATTAACGCAGATGCTTTTTTTGATACCATTAAGCCATTTATTCCACAAATTAGTTTGGAGTTTAAAGAGATTTGTGATGCAAAAATTTCATTACAGGAGTTAGAGAATGCTTTGCAATCTTTATCCTCTGACAAATCCCCTGGATCCGATGGTATAACGGCCAATTTCTACAAATTTTTTTGGGATTCAATAAAAAGTCTTTTATTTAAGGCTTTGACAGAAGTTACTGATTGCCTCTCTCTTTCCCATACTATGAAGCAAGGAGTCATAATTCTCATTCCCAAGCCGGGCAAAGATCCTAGGATTTTAGATACATTATTAAATAATGATTATAAATTGTTAGCACACATTTATTCTAATCGGTTGAAGAGTGGATTATCTCAGATTATAAGTAAAACGCAGTCAGGGTTTATGAAGGGTAGATCGATTCACAATAATTTACGTTTGGTTCAAGATCTGATTGATTATAAAGACAAGGTTAATGACGACGGTATTATGTTTTTCCTTTCCTTGAAAGCGTTCGACACGGTCGAGCATGCCTTTATTTTTTCGGCTTTAGAATTGTTTGGGTTTGGGAAACAGTTTAGAAGTATAATTAGTAGTTTATATCGGGATACAAATTGTTCTATTTCATTGACTGAAGGGACCACTTCACGCTTTAATATAAGCCAAGGTATTAAACAGGGCTGTCCCATTTCGCCTTTACTTTTTATTTTGGCCGCGGAAATGCTTGCTCTGGCGATTAAAAATTCTGACATTTCTAAAGAATTCTGATCAGGTTCCAAAATCTCTTCAAATTATTAATAACTTTTCCAATGCTTCAGGCTTATGTCTTAATTTAAGTAAATGTGAAATAATGACATTGAAAGAATCTCAGCTTACACAAATTTGCAACGTACCAGTTAAATCTAGAATCAAATATCTTGGTATTCTATGGAGTCAAAATAGGGCCATATATATCTGCAAAATAAAACAATGTTTTGCAAACAAAAAATATGTTTTGCAAATAAAAATAGAGTATTGAGAAAAAAAATGCTTTTTTGCAAGTAAAAAAAAATAACTGCAAAAGAAAAGTTAACCCCTGAGAGAAAAAATAATAATAATAATAATTATTATTATTAAAAATAATTATTAATAATAATTTCGCACGAGAGCGACCTCGGTGCTTTCGGGTGCAACAGTATTTTCATCAGCTCGCGCTGATGACGTAACGAGAGGGACGCGCCTTCGTCCCTTGTACACACCCCAACCTCTTGACCCCTCCCCGAGGCGCATAGAAAAATGAAGCGCAAAGGAAAGCTCGCGCCGCAGAGGCATGGATGACTGAAACGCGGATTTAAAGGAGCGGCGCAAAGGGAAATATGTGTTGCAAAGTCAATGCTGCTGAAGTTTTACTTTGCTAAACTTTATTTTTTCTCTCAGTGGTTAACTTTTCTTTTGCAATTATTTTTTTTACTTGCAAAAAAGCAATTTTTTTTCTCAATACTCTATTTTTATTTGCAAAACATATTTTTTGTTTGCAAAACATTGTTTTATTTTGCAGATATATATGGCCCTATTTTGACTCCATAGTATTCTCCTTACCAAAGATAAGAAACTAAGTGAAACACTTAATATATCTAATAGAATTGATGAATGTAAGACAAGACTGGACAGATGGATGCAGAGAGACATCTCTATATTTGGAAGAATTTTATTGACAAAAGTGGAATCTCTGTCCAGATGCATTTACCCTGCAGGATCCCTTCCTATGTCTAATAAGAAAATTAAGTTAATTAATCAGATGAATTTTAATTACATTTGGAGGAGAAAAGCTCATTATGTTAAAAAAGGGACACTAGTGAAGGATTATAAAGAAGGGGGGTTACAGGCCATAGATTTCGACTGTATGAATGGAACTCTCAAGATAAATTGGCTTAAAAACTTTCTAATAAATAATAATACTTTTTGGTTTTGCGCCCCTAGAAATCTCTTTAAAAGTGTTGGTGGTATAGAATTTCTATTACGCTGTGATTTTTCATAACAAAAACTTCCTCTCAAATTGTCAGAATTTCATAAGCAGGTTCTTTTATATTGGAAGCTGATTTATAAACATAATTTCTCCCCTCATAATTCACCAATTTGGAATAATAGGTACATTTTATTTAGAAATAAGTCACTCTTTATTAGTGATTGGTGGGAAAGAGGTGTCTGGTCTGTTGTTCACCTGTTAGGGAATGATGGTAATTTCATGAATCACAGAACTTTTTGTGAAAAATATAATATTCATTGCGATTACAAACAATATAATAGGGTATTGAATTGTATTCCAAAAGCCTTTGTAATGTTGGTAGTAATTCAGTGCCCAATATAACTGAAGCTCTTCATTTACCTTCTTTAATAATAAATGGGCAAGATTTTATTAGGAGTAGCTTGCCAAATAAATTAATAAGAACTTTATTGACCCAAGATAAATTTCCAAATCAAGCAAGTCGAAATAATGTATCTTATATTTTTCCCAAGAGTTCTATATTCAAATTAAGAACCATTTTTCTTTCCTTTCCGATACCTCCCAACGCCAAGGAAGTACACTTTAAAATTTTTAATGACATCTACCCATCTTTAGAGTTTCTTAGATATAGATTTAACATTGATCACAATAATTGTACCTTTTGTGAGGTTGATGTTGAAACGACTGCACACTTATTCTTTGACTGTTCAATTAGTAGAGCTTTTTGGTCTGATATATTTGAGTGGCTTAAAGTTTCAATCAGTTTGACTTCTCAGTTTTCTAAAAATGATATCATTTTTGGCTTAATAATGGAAGATGTACAAACTCAATTTTTACTGAATAATATTTTTATTTTGGGCAAATTTTATATTCATAAATGTAAGTGCCTTAAAACAAAGCCATTGTTTTCTGTCTTTCAAAAGGAATTCTGGTTGTTCAGTAAATCTGTAAGACTCTTAAGATGTAAAAGTGGAAGAAGACTGTTTAGTTTATTGAAGAAATGTAAACTATTAGAAGACCCCATTGTCTAATTTTTATTTTATTTATTATTATTATTATTATTATTTTATTTTCTCTCATATTTTCTTTTGATCTGTGCTCTGTTCTTTAGGACATTCTTATTATCTTGTATTGCCTTATTGTATCTGTTTTCTTGCAATTAAAAAAAAAGTAACAGAGAGTCAATGGGTGAGGGCTCCCTCTGCTGGCGTGGCGTTACATTTATATCATGTAGACAACAGATTAAGTAAAAATATGAATGTGCAATATAGTGCATATATTTAGCAGAATGATCCTTTTTATAGTTATTTTTCTAGCTGTCTAATGAGCTTATGGACATTGAATGGTTATTCTGAGTTAAATGTACAGTATTGTTAGGTGGCATTGTTTATGCTTTACACATTTTCTGCAGTTTGAAACACTGGATGAGCGATTACATAAGACATTTCAGTAAGTTGTACTGGAGGCTACATTATAAAATAGTCTATCTTTTGATGTCTATTCATGTTCATTTTGTAATATAGTAGTAAAGAGAAATATAAAATAGTTTTTCACGTGCGGCTTTAACTGAGGCGCTAAACTAAAGCTATCGTTCATGTCGCATTAAGATGCGCCAAAACTGTATTTATTCTCTGAATTTTGTTGTGTTCGTCATGTTGATGCTTTGTTTATTGAAAAGTAACAAAGCATTATTGCGATTACTGGACGGCAAGTGTGCTACAAATAATATGATGTTCACGCATTGACAGAACACAGCATATACACTAAAGATCTTGATAAGAAGCCATAGTATCGTTCATAAACCAGAATTGTTAACGAGATTGTTAATGTCCACACAGCTGACAGCTTTACCCATTGTAGTTTGTTCAAGTTGTGCACAAAACACTGCTTTTCCAGGCTCTCACTTTACACATCTCTGTCATTTCAATCTCTCTCATGCCACACAATAGAGCTGCTTTCAGCAGTTGTGCTGTCAACGCTAAAGTCCAGCAGAGAAAATTTGCTTATATTTCATATAGCAATTATAAAACCATGTTAGATACAATCAGGCACATGTGACCAGTAAGAAAATGGTACTTGTGTCAAAGAAATTAATTAAGAAACCATTCTAACATATACAGATTTGTCTGTGACAGGGCTGACATTTTAGGGGTGAAATGCATATAAAAATTGTAGCGTCTGGACCAATCAGACATACATTAATTGTTACATTTAACAAATAGTCTTTAAACACAACAGGCCAGCTACATGCTGGAGCTCTGGAGACAAACCCCCCCAAAGCAACTAACACCCCAAAAGGGCTCAGTTGCCAGGACAACGATCTGATACCACAGGTTTTATTGCTTCAAGGAATGCACATCTGCCCATGCTACATTTGCCATAGGAAAGACACAAGGCCTATAGACTCTTTCCTATTCATTCACAGACAAACCTTTCTTTGACCTTCCTATCACACATAGCCCAGGTCATTGTGTACAGTATTACTGCATTGTATTTTAATTTTGTCTGTTGTATTTGTATTCATCTTTCTACTGTTTTATGCATGTATTATGATAGATGACTAGTAGTATAACCCACTTATGTCATGCTTGGACTCTTTGAGTTCGTATTTTAATGATCTAAAAGATGGTGTAAATTAGATGTTGATACCTTTGCAACATGTTAGTGTTTTAAGAACCTTAGTAGTTTTTGCATCAACACCCAATCGAATTACATATGCAAATTACCAGGCTCACAGACAAAGAGTCGTAAACTTTCCCTCCAAAGGTGAAATTTACCATTAGTTCATGGACCTCCAGGAGGCACAGCCTCCAGAGAGTTTAAAAGCATCGACCCCTCTCTCTTCTCTCCCTCTTCACTTTCTCCTTCGTCTGCAACATCTTCTGATTGCTGCCCGTGTGGAGGAACCCACGGGGAGCCTGAGCCGGCACAGGGCGTGCCCGGCGGGCCCGACAGGCCCAACATTCAGAGCTGTGGCTCTCGACCACAAAGAGCCAGACACTTCCACTCAACTCTGGAATTCATCTTCATGACTCGCCTCAGTCAGTCAGTGGTTCTTTCAGAACCTAAGAAGATGAGCTAGAACTCTTCAGGACTTCCCTAAGCACGCGCCAGGCCTTGCGGCCTTGTCTTTCCATTTCCCAAGGATCACAGGACTTCAGCTGGGTCCCGCTCAGCTCTTGGTTCTTCTTCACTTTTCACATGGGATGAAACTCCCAGTCACCATCGAGTCAGAACATCTTTGGAGTTCATCACTCTTCGGACCCGGAAGAACGTGATCACGATTCCAAAACCACCACTGCTCCAACCCTCAAGACCTTCACCAGAGACTGCATTCAGACACTTGTTCAACTACCAAGGCAATGCAAGTATCGTACATTTAACTAAACAATACAGAGGTTTAGTATAAGCTGTAGACAGCACTGATGGTTTCACAGCAGGTGGTTAACTGACTCTTTTCATAGCTTCATGTTCCTTCTCTCTCTCTAACTGCTTCTCACTGACCCTTCTCCTATGTATGAGTGCTTTTATGTTTGTTGTTTAGATTAGTTATGTGTTAGTCCTTCGTTAATAAAACTCTTGTGCACAAATTACATGAGTGTTCATTCTGATTCTGCTTTGCAAATTAATGTCCCTTTACGATTCCGATTCGAGCTACATGCTCTCATGCAATGGTACTTTAAGAAAGTTATTTTCTGTGGCTAAGAAAATATCACTTCTTATAGTTGATATAAAGATTATACTGAATGTTCGCTGAGCGAACAGATTAGTTGATGGAAAATTGATTCTGCTACAGTTACTACTGGCAGCTGATATAAGTAATTGTAATTAATCATAATTAATTGTAATTATTTATATACATTTCTCTTTGAGCTAAATTCGCGACAAAATGTATTTTATTCAATCATGAAAACATGTGGAAATGGCATGATATGTGTTTTTCATAGTTTAACGTCCTCCATATAACTCAACATTCAGATTTAAGAATAAGATCTTTTTTACACAAATTTTTTTTAAGTGGAAATGTACATTTCTGGTAGAATGTCCCAGATATTTAGTTACAAACTGAATATTTAGTTAAAGCATCTGTGCAAAACAAACCTGCGGAACTGATTTAACAAACACTACATTTCTCTTTCACAAACAGCACTAACTGCACACCTGCTCCCTCAAGCTCATTTTTCATATATCATGAACTACTGTATTTGAAAATCTGAGAACAGAATGCAAAGAAAAAAATCCATGTACACTAAATCACTTGATCCTATTCATAATTAAAATCAATTATCATCCACTGAAATACAGAGAAAATAATACTCACAGAGCACAAGAGGAAGTTGACTGAGCTCCATACTGACGAATA
Source organism: Labeo catla (assembly GCA_012976165.1). Taxonomy (NCBI): domain Eukaryota; kingdom Metazoa; phylum Chordata; class Actinopteri; order Cypriniformes; family Cyprinidae; genus Labeo; species Labeo catla. The sequence continues at coordinate 15,159 of VONZ01003089.1, read as the reverse complement.
ATGACAGACGGTGAAAGACACAGACTGTGTTAAAGCCTCAAGACTTCCTGATACCTGCAGTCAGATCCAACAGACAAATGCCTCATGTATTAAAGAAAATCTGATTACATTGATCATCTTCATAATGTGTTCAGAAAATGTTAAACTGACTAACGTGCAAGTTTTTGACAGATGTTGTCATGATTCACTATCAAACTGAACAGCATCAGTTTTCCATTATGAGAAATAATATTCTTGTATGAACAAGGAAAATGAAACAATACTTTGATAGATATTTATTGTAATTATTGTATTAACTGTATTTAAAACTATTGAAGTAAAGAAGTAGAAACTAGTGATCAACTGCTCCTCCACACTGGTTAATGTCACCGAAACAAACCAAACCACAACTATGAGCTCATGTCTACATGTTTCTGTTCTCTGACACTGATGGTGTTGAGTTTGGCTCTGATATGTTTGTACCTGTGAACACATTAAAAACATACAAATGCATCATTTAAAACTCACACACCAAGACAAGGGATGTAAATTAAGTAGTGGTGTAATGTAACAGTAATAATACACAGCAAAAACCTCAGTGTTACGTTAACACTGCTCAGTGTTTATATAATCCGCAATCAGAGTGTTAAAATAGTAACACTGAAGCAGTGTTAAAGTTAATGAGATTATTAGTTGATTAACTGTGGGATGATTGAGCATTAGTGATGAACACCTGCTGTTAACAAGCAGAACAACAGAAAGAAAGAGAAACAAGATCAGAAAAAAGAGACAAGATGAGCAAAAATACAAGAACTAAAAATTAAATATCTCCACAAACAACATCACCAGCTTCACCCATTAACAAAAACAAACAAACAAACAAAAAAAAGGCAAGTCAAGTGTTGTTATGTTTCAATAAAACATAATCAGCATATAGTGGCTTGAATAACTTGATTGTTTTAATACTTAATTTTGTTGTTGATCACATGAAAGACAAAGCTTTATCCAACAGTTTTAAGATTAATCTGAAAGATTGTTGAAAGTTCTTCTTCACTAAAAGCTTTAGTTTTCTTTATCAAACAGACTTCAAGAATCAGCATATGAATCTCAACAATGGTGACAATCAACATATGCTGCCTTCACGCCATGTCGTAATTACCGTAATTCTGAGATGACAACATGTGACATGACTGTATTTTCTTTTATTCTTACTATTTGCTTTTGTTTTGCTATTTTTGTTGTGACTTTTAGTAGCGTGTTTTGTGATGTTCACAGTTGATCTGTTTATCTGAATATGTTGATAAGAGTCTGGTGTGTTGACTTTAAGAATTTACATATTCATATAAGAAGTTATGCATTATGAATTGTATTATGAAATATTTTATGAATTATGAATTATTCTTTACATCATTCTTAATTATTAATTCATGTATCCAATATATTATCTGTCCTTCTATGATTTTAACGTATGCTGTTGCTTGTTTATTTTAATCAGTAACATGTTCTATTGCTAACTTTGATCCAGACACATACCACTCGTTCTCATCAATCTGCATATAAATAACAAGGCTTTACACTTTCCAATTGCCTGTAATACATACGCACAAAGTCCAGTTTTGCGTGCATATGATACGCCAATCCTTCCCATTAACTTCTGTGGAGAGCAGATGCGTACAAATACCACACAGCAGCTTCTACGACAGTGACGTCAACAGCGAGGCTCGGTTTGCCTAGTTCACCTGATGCGCGCACACCTTCAAACAAGTAAGAATGGGCAACAACATTTTTTGTAAGGAGATCATTATTTTAATTATTTCGCTGCGTCTCGTTACATGGGGTCATGTGTTACAATGGAAGCGTGTGTGTTCAAATTAGTTAGAACAGTCGCTGCTGCGTTAGCACAGCTGCTAACATTAGCCTAAGCTAACGTCTAACTGTTGCAGTTTTGAAACAGATAAATGAATAAAACCGTTTTAGTCATGTTCACGTGGCTGATGACAGCTTTACAAACCAACCAACCCAGTATCACGTGATAAGCGCGATTATTGTAAAAGTCCGCACATTTACCATATTTTTACCATAGTAACTGTTACTTGACCATATTATGTGTAGCCAATGCACGACAACCACAACGTTTACCATGGTTTTACCTCAGCAATCATAGTTTTACTGTGGTATTTATAGTTAAAGCACATAACCACAATGTTTACTATGGTTTTACCTCAGTAACCATAGGTTTACTGTGGTATTTGTAGTTGAAGCACAACAACCATAACGCTTACCATGGTTTTACTACTGTAAACATAGTTTTACCATTAACTGTGATTTTACGGTATACTATTTGTAAAGCACTATTAGATCAGGTCCCCACGCCAGACAATTAGGATCCAGCCCCGGACACCAGATCCCGTCAGAAAATATCAGCCTTTCGGTAACAGGACAACTAGTCAGCAAGCTGTAGTTACCCCAACCCCACTAACAAGCAGGTTTCTGTCAGTTATGAAGTTGACCGATGAAAGCCAGAAAAGAGCAGAAGCAGGAGACGAAGTGATGGTAAAAAAAGGTATAACGGAATTTATTGAACAGTTTTAGTTGCGTATGTCTCAATGTTCAGACTTCGTCTGGGGAGTACAGCTCAAAGAACAATGATATATCAAACGGATTCAACATCCCATAAACCTTGAATTTCCATAAACATCCCCATTATCTATTTCTTAGACCAAACAATTCATGAAACCCCACAATCATGGAACTGAACAATAATGAAAATGCATAAGCAAGAAAAATAATAAGAAATATAAAAACATATAAATAAATAATATATATGAATAAATGAATAAATGATAAATACTTAAATAATCAAATAAATAATTAAATATGAATTATGTAAATGACTAATGATTGTAAAATGATTATGAATAATTAAATGATTAAATAAATAAATGATTATAAATGAAATTAAAAACAAACATTAAATTTAAACACAACACAATAATTTGCATGGAAGGATCTAAGGATCTTTCAGCACAGTAATTACAATGCTTGCCACCTTTAATATGTTTTTTTAATGTAATTATATAAATTGATTATTGTAAATATTGTAATTTAATATTTTTTTGTGTCTTGCGGTTACATCAGATCACTTACTTCAGCAGCTCTTTAAAGAAACCATCTCTTGTAAATGCCATCACTTGTTCCTGTTTTTCCGAAATGTGATCCATAATAAATTTACACTTAGTTTTGCTCTCTTTCTGTGGTCCATCATGACATTTTTATAATCTCATAATTTTGACCAATTCTGTCAGAAAGCTGCTAGAATTAACAGGGAACTTGAACTCGAAGCTCCCAGTGCTGATCTTGAAGAAGCTGTCAAGAAGGCTGAACAAGTCCTTCAATGATTCAACCTTTCACAGTAATGTTGAAGACATTTAGTTATAACTGATTTGCTTTAAAGGGGTCATCGGATGCCCATTTTCCCCAAGTTGAAATGATTCTTTAGGGTCTTAATGAAAAGTCTCTAATATACTTTGATTAAAAATTCTCAATGGTTTTGTAAAACAACACCCTTTTTACCTTGTCAAAATCAGCTCTGCAAAAATCATCTCATTCCAAGGGGTTGTTCCTTTAAAAGCAAATGAGCTCTGCTCACCCCGCCCCCTCTTCTCTCTGTGGAAAGACGGTCTTGTTTACATTAGCCACATTTAGCTGCGTTTAGCCGCTAAACTTTCTAACTACCACGTTATAAGGAAAGCCGATCGCAAAGATTCATTAAAAAAAACGCTTATACACACTTCTGCTGTAAGTGAAGCTGGATCATGAATGATTCGCGCGAACATAGATGGATATATGTAGATCGGGAGGTGCGTTCCATTCACAAACAAACGTAATCTACTGCATCTTCAGCGGCTCAGATGTCAGGAATAAATGACGACCACTATGTTCATTATTACATCCAGCAACACAACACCTCATTCTGAGATATTCTTGTCTAACTTACATCCCTGCTCCGGCATCAAAACAAGGAAAGTTACTGAACTGTGACAGCTGGTCTGAGGTAAGACGCTTATGTCAATCAACTATTGTGGGAGCGGCCTCTGTCGGTGTGACGGCACACCGTCAGGCATCTGAGAACAGCTCGATTTGAAAAAGGGGATATTATTTTTACAGATTAATTAAAAACCACTGCATGGATTTTTATCATTATAGGGTAGATGTGTACATACACTGCCAACACACATTAATGTTCAAACAACATGTAAAAGTGAACTTAGAATCCGATGACCCCTGTAGGGTATCAGTGCGAATCAGACAAATAGAAGATTCGATCAGAACATTTGGTTGAAACCAAAGAGCCAAATTCCACAAAGGGGCCAGGACCACGTCATAAATCTGTCCAGGAAACCCTGGCGCCAGCCAGCCAGAAGTAAGCCTAACCAACCAACTTTCACAGCTTTGAACAACTTGCAACATTAAAACAAGAAGAACACAATTATTGATAATCCCAATTCAGGAAGGAGATTGTCAATATTGGGGCGAGAAACCCAAGATTAATGGTCAAAGATGCAGCACATCAGGACCATCACATGAGGAAACTTTGTTGGGTGGTGCTCCCCCACCCAAGACAAGAACCAGACCAAGTTCCTTCTAAATTCCTTTGTTCCTTGGAACATGCCCTTAGTTCACAGAATGGCAGAGACTGTCCATTTTACCTAAATATGCACCAAAATGATGCTTAAAAGGACTTATGAATGAACATCAGACCATTGCATAACTCCCTACTATGTATGTCACCCACACATTTGTCTATTATGTTCTAATCACTCGTTGTGTATGTCCTTTTTAATAACTATTGAATAGCTTAAGGGTTTATATTCATGTTTGGTATGTATGAGTTTGAAAATTCATGCTTTGAATGTTTCCACCAATCAATTCATTGTCAAATGCGTTGTATTCATGTTATAGGAATCATGGCCAAATTATACTCTGCAAGAGCGGGAAAATTCTGACCATGTGACTGATAAGATAACGTGCTGATTTATGTTTTGGGAGGAGAAACATAGCAATATCCCGAGTTAAGACAACATCTAATTGGTCAAGACACCATTTTGGGATGTGTCCAAAACTGAGTTTAAAACCACAGGACACCATCAAATTTTGGCTTTTAGTTTGGGCTTTTTGCTATTTCCATCGCTCCTAGCCATGCTTTTAGCCGTTGCTTTTAGCTTTTAGCTATTGGTCTTCGCCATGCTTTTTGCCATCATTTTTGCCGTTGCTTTTTGCGTTCTTTGAACGTTTCCTGGCTTGCACGCCAGCCACTCCTCTAAACGAAAACATGAGGAGATCGTCACATTTCTTTCTTTTACTTTAATCTTTTCTTTCCGTTGAGAGTTTCGTGTTCTAAGTTAAGTTTTGCCGCTAAGCCGTGTCTCAGACTTCGTGCCCGCCTCAAAACTTCAACCAGCGTACACAACTCCATCCTCCAGCCAACGCCCAAGACATCACTTCCAATGACCACGGACTTCCAACCAATCAGCAACCTTGGGGAACCCCTTTCTGCAACGACGTCATCAAAGGAAACCCCTTAACACAAAGGCAACGCAAGTACAACCTCCAGATTCTAGCTGAACTGGTGCATTTAATATAAAGTTTAATAACCTCATTGAGAAACTCAACGCGAGGGTTAATTAAATGATTGATGGTTGTTCAGGTCTAAGCAATTGCATATACTTATGCTATAAACTTGGGATTTCACATTTTCACTCTTCTAAACTCATTCTTTCCTCATCTCTCTCTCTTTCTGCAACTTGTATGAATGTGTGAATGCGCGTCTATGTGTTAGATTAGTTTATATGTCTTAGGTTTTTCCAATAAATTCCTATTCATATTGAAAAGAGAAGTATCTTGTGTTTTGTGCTTATAAATTAATGTCTTAAACTGCCGACCTTGTTACCGTGCTAAGAAATAGTGTTTTCACTATATTTTGGATATTAGTATCCAGTAGAGTTGATGTTATACGGCTCGCTCAATGAATCACTGACCGATTCATTGATCCGCTGTAAAACGGAGATTCTGTTCAATCTTAAATGATTCCCTTTGAGCAAAATTGACTTCTGTAGATCCCCTACAGTATAATTGGTGGAGAATGCGGGCAGTTTAATCTAATTTTTAGGCATAAACCAAGTTATTTCATCTTTTCTATTGCTGCGGATGAAAGATGAGAAACTTCTGAGTCGATACGTGTGTGTGACGTAAGCAGCGCGCGGCCGCTTGAATGACTGAACGCTTGAATGCATGAGCGCAGAGAAGGCTGCAACTCGAGTTCGCGCCTCTCTTATAGACTGTAGTAAATGAATTCAAAGGTAAGATCTGAGATCGTACAATAAGGTCGAAATTGAGCGTGTTCCTCATTTTCTGTAATGCCTTGTTTATAGCTGAATTGATGTCATTGCGTGTTCCAGTGTCATTCAATAGCTATACTCCCGACCAGGGAATCTCAGTCACCGTTAGCTGAACAGAGCTAAACTGCAGTAATTCAAAGGGAAATAAATCGACGGATAAAAATAGTTTGAGCGTGTTCCTCAATCTATTTCTAAGGCCTTATTGTTCATAGATTGATTGTCAGTGCGTGTTCCATTGCCAATTCAACTATGCTATTCGACTCCCTGGGTTAAACATTAGAAATAATGCTTGCCTGTTTGTGTCTGTTCACTAAGTGAATTTAAGATACATATCTCGTGTTACACTACGTGTGTGATCTGAATGGGAGTGTTTTAAAAGCTTGATCAAGTAAAGTTAACTTTGAACCAACAGCGAAGAAACCCTGTTGTGTTGTGTTGTGTTTACGTGCCCAGAGAAACTGACACGTAGATTTACGATCCGCCGAGATCGATATCCTTGTTTCCCCTATTGTAGCGCCAAACTGTATTTGAATACATTTCAAATCTAACTCTAAACGAGCTAAGAGTTAAAGCGCCACATCGCAAAACCAACTAAAAGTGGTGTTATTTGTACAGTGTTGAAATGCGCCGACATTTCATTTAACATGCTTAACTGTACTTGCAATGCAACATTCATGTGCTTAGTCCACTAAAGTTTGTTTGGTCGCCATAGTTACGATCGTGACTCGGAAGTCTTAACCTACTTCCGGAGCAACTCTGAACTGCGCACGCGCAGCACGTCGACGTCATATGTAAACAAACTCTACGGTGTTGCTAAGCTAACGAAACTGTTGTGTTTACATTGAAATCTATGCTAAAGATTAGCCTCAAAGGTTAGCAGTTAGCATTAACATCTACTGGTTGTATACAGTGTGTTTGGGTAAAGCTAAAGTGATTTAACCCTTTGAACATCTTAACTAATACACCCGTTGGTCTCTTTCTATTTCTTATTTCTCCAATTTCTCACTTTCTACTACTTATTTGCATTTTACTAGAAATGGAAATACTGCTCCACAATTATTAATTGTGCCAAATTCAAATTCAATTTATTTGGAATCATTCAGATTTCCTCATCAGGTCATTTCATATGATCATTATTTCTAGTATTCTTTTACGCCTAACAGTTAATCATTGTAGGTAAGAATGAGCCTTGAACTTTGAAAGTTTAAGTAAACTTATTCTACCTAACTGATTTATAACCCTTACTAATAGATTCTATTCAGAATCGCACTTACTCTTATTGCGTTTTACCCTTCCTTCTTCCTGTTTGGCTATACACTTAGCCTCTATATTTATTTATTGATTTCCTCTTTCATTTAATTCCATTTTGATTATTTTGCCATTTATTACTTTCAGTTCCACTTTATCTTACCTCTCTCTTTCCTCCTGGTATCCTAGTTCGGGAACGACACACCTGAGCCCTTAACAGGAGACATTGTTATCCCTCGCTACAAGTTCGAATAAATTAGGAAGACAACTCTCTTTCACTCAAATTTTATTGTTGTTTCATTAGTTGTACGGCAACTATTAACAACGCTATACTCGTAGTTGGGCATAACAGCAACACAGTCTGTGAGTGGACCAGATCTACTCTCCTTTCTTTCCTTCTACACAAGTCTCTCCTGTTCTCTTCTGCTTTCTTCCCTCTTCACATTTTTAGGGACCTGTAAGAACCATCAATCGATTCTAAGTGAATGAAATAAACAATCTTGTCGAAGACGAATCATCCTTATGAATTTGATTGTAACCAAACCCTCCTTCGTTCTTCCTAACCTCCCTGCCTTTTAAAACGCATTTCAAATTTTTGCATCTCACCAAACGCTGAGATCAATTAATAGAGATAAGTGTTGAACAACCGTCGCTTTTGAAGCATCCCAGGTAGGCGGTCCAACTGTAAGGTGTACGGTGTCAATCCTGTCAGACTAAGAAAAGAGATATCAACGTTATTATTGTATTCTTTTGTCTCAAACAGAGATATAATAATATTGTTTACCTTCTTGATAACAAAATCTAATCGAAAAATTCCCATTGGCAAAGGAATTGATTTATTACACTGAATTGTGTTTCACCTTTCTCTCTTTTTCCTCTTCCTCATTAGAGTGACGAAGTCTTCACCTCCCTAGTCTGCCTAGACACCTTGAGACCAACACAACCACCACTATACTTCACTAGTGGTTCACAATCACTGACCCAACATTTAGTTGTCCCACCACACATAGGCTTCTACACCACACAGATCTGTGTCAGTCCCTCTTCTCCTCAGCGCGCCAACATGCCGCAGACTGCAGACCCCATCGCCCAAGGGGAAGATGTGAACACTTGGCTGAGAGGCATGACAGAAAGCCTCACCCCCAAGACCTGTGAACTGTTATTATTTCTAATAATAATCCTAATCCTGAGAAGACTCCTGACACATGATTCAAGCCAGAACAACAACCACGAGGAGCTAGTCAAGATCACAAGCTCCCTAAGCTATGCCTTCACAGCCCAGCTGCACCTGAGCGACAAGCACATCACCCACCTCCAAGAGGAGCTGACACGTGCCCAAAGCCGCATAGACAAGCTGGAAGTGAAAGTTCAAGATCAACTCAAAGCACCCAACGAGAGGGAGCAGGAAACAACGGAACAAGTTAAGAAGTTCCAAGCAGCCCTGGCAGCAGCTCAACGTGACCAACAACAAGCAAATGCTGCCCAGAAAGACCTGGTAAACAGACTTCAGTATGCCGAACAGCTACTAGAGAAAGCCAGGAAAAACATCAGAGACAAGAATGCTGAAATCAGTGCTTTAGAAGACCACCTTGAAAAGTACGGCACTGAAATTGACAATCTGACCCAACATCTAGATGATGCCAACGACGAGCTCTGCATGGTCAGAAAAGAACTCAAACAGGCTTATGAACTGAAACATCTCTCAGCCTCACCACTGCTGAGCAGAACAGACTCTCACGTCCAAGAACTGGCATCCAATGAAAGAAGCGAAGAGCCACAACCCAAAACCTCACCTGCCTTCGCCACAGAATTCTTTCCTGTCCCCGAAAGAACAGACCCCATCCAAGCAGACCTTCAAGCTGCACATGGGATGACCATCAAAGACCTAAGCAAGCTGTCTAACAACATCTGCAAGTTCAACCCGAACTCCAAAGAGAGCCACGACATCCAGGCTCACCTGCAAGATATCGACTTTCACCTGGAAATGAGACCTCATGTGACTGACAGAGACAGGTTGTACCTCCTAAGAGCCACGTCAAGTCCCGAGGTACGAAACTTCCTAGATCGACAACTCAGTCACACAAAGTCAAATTACCAGCTACTTCGTGAGGTCCTGATTAAAGAGTTTACAGACCCAGAGTCTGCATATGGACTGTTAACTGCTTTAGAAACCAAACAAGGTCGACAAGAGACTCCACAAGCCTACTACAACCGGCTCCGACAAGCCTACTTTGGTGCACACAACAAACCTGACCTTGAAGAGGATGTGAACTTCAAAAGCCTCTTTCTAAAAAATCTGCACCCTGGAGTCAGTCGTCATCTAGGCGTCATGGCCTGTCCTCGCTCCATGACTATCCAACAGTTGCGTGACCTAACACAGAAGGCCTACAACAAGCAAAAGATGGCCTTAAAGAAAGGTAACAAAACACCCACACTCTTGAACTCTGTCACCAAAGACTCAACCCTTGCATTGGATGACACCCAGTGGCATCACGACACCAGAGTCCTCCATCAAGAGCACAGAGAACGTGACCCCCATTTCCACGACAGCTATCAGCCCAGCCGCTGCGAAAAGCCATGGGACAAGCTACGCTTCTCAGAAATCCCGAAAGAGAGGATCAACTGGAAACCTAATTGGACGTACAAAGCCAATCAAACGTCTCGTCCAACTAGAGTGGGTAAACGACGACAAAACCCACATCAGCACCACTCAGACATCCATGGTGCTAAGTATCCACAAGAACAACATGGCTTACCATCAGAAGACATGGAACAAGTCATGAAAGAACTGAAAGAGTTCCTTGAAAACCAGCTAGACACAAATGACTAGAAACATGAGTCATGTTCGCTGTGACCAGCGACAGAACGGAAGGCCGGCGATCACCTGGTACACCACCATATCAGAGATGACAATCACCTGTTCATCAACCACCCAGAACGAGCAAGTCTCTCACGGCCCACCGTTGATGTAAACCCTGAGGTACCAAACAACATCACCTCAGTCACTATCAGTCACTAAGAAACTGCTAAATGAACTTCAACTCCAAGAACCACATTCATGTCTGTGCAACAGCAACCACCAAAGCACAGAAGGTCGGAAGGTCTGCCACAACCAGAAGGCATCACAAGAGGAATGCACCATAGGAGACCACGTTTGCATCCCAGCTTCACACAGCCATGCCAAACTAAACCTCCGACTGTCTGCTAAAGAACTTCCTGCCTTGCTGGACTGACCCCCATGAGATCATGGACACGCCCTCATCCAAGCCAAGGATGCAGAGAGCCAGTCTTCACTGACATACAAGAAAAGGGGGGAGCCAAAACAGACTGAAACAGATCTGACCATACACTGCACTACATCATTAACACACAACATAACTACGTCTACTGATAACACATTCAACCAACATATTCTTCCCACAAGGAGAATATTCAAATCTTAGCTTAACGTAGTTTACACCCATCATGCAGGAACATGCAATTATCCTCACCACAGGTAGAACACCTGACACTAAGTCAAGGTACATGACACCCTAGCTGCACACAGCATCCTAGCACAACAGTAGTTGTTAGCCACACTAGGAAAACCCGCAGCTCCTTTGTTTTTGTTTGTTTTCTGTGACCTATCCCTTTCCTTTCTCTCTTTCTTTAGCAGGTGAAACTCCTAGCCACCCCACTGGGGTCAAAGGTCTGATATTAGGATTGACTCGCCACGCCTAATATCCACAAGCCACTCTAAACTGAATGGAAGCCAAAGAGCTCCATGCCCGATAGGTCAAACCATTTTACCACAAATGATTCACCAGAAATCAAAGGTGAACATTTCTAAATTAAAACCTATAAGAAACAAACAAATTTTAATTGCAAAATTTGATCAAAGAATCAACCTACCAAAACAAATTCGAACAACAATTTCTAGATTGAACTTGACTATTCTCAGTGTACTAAACTATGCTGGCTAGTTAAATGTAAGTGACTGTACCATAAATAACCTAATGCCCTGCACCAGTACAGTAACTGTCCTGGAGGTGTTGTCTTGTTGTTTGCTGTGTTGGTGTCTGCTTCTTCTGCCTTTGTTTCTCCAGCGCTCGCCGATGTCTTCATCAACCAACACATCGTCGACCGAAGGGGGGATATGTAGGGTATCAGAGCGAATCAGACAAATAGAAGATTCGATCAGAACATTTGGTTGAAACCAAAGAGCCAAATTCCACAAAGGGGCCAGGACCACGTCATAAATCTGTCCAGGAAACCCTGGCGCCAGCCAGCCAGAAGTAAGCCTAACCAACCAACTTTCACAGCTTTGAACAACTTGCAACATTAAAACAAGAAGAACACAATTATTGATAATCCCAATTCAGGAAGGAGATTGTCAATATTGGGGCGAGAAACCCAAGATTAATGGTCAAAGATGCAGCACATCAGGACCATCACATGAGGAAACTTTGTTGGGTGGTGCTCCCCCACCCAAGACAAGAACCAGACCAAGTTCCTTCTAAATTCCTTTGTTCCTTGGAACATGCCCTTAGTTCACAGAATGGCAGAGACTGTCCATTTTACCTAAATATGCACCAAAATGATGCTTAAAAGGACTTATGAATGAACATCAGACCATTGAATAACTCCCTACTATGTATGTCACCCACACATTTGTCTATTATGTTCTAATCACTCGTTGTGTATGTCCTTTTTAATAACTATTGAATAGCTTAAGGGTTTATATTCATGTTTGGTATGTATGAGTTTGAAAATTCATGCTTTGAATGTTTCCACCAATCAATTCATTGTCAAATGCGTTGTATTCATGTTATAGGAATCATGGCCAAATTATACTCTGCAAGAGCGGGAAAATTCTGACCATGTGACTGATAAGATAACGTGCTGATTTATGTTTTGGGAGGAGAAACATAGCAATATCCCGAGTTAAGACAACATCTAATTGGTCAAGACACCATTTTGGGATGTGTCCAAAGCTGAGTTTAAAACCACAGGACACCATCAAATTTTGGCTTTTAGTTTGGGCTTTTTGCTATTTCCATCGCTCCTAGCCATGCTTTTAGCCGTTGCTTTTAGCTTTTAGCTATTGGTCTTCGCCATGCTTTTTGCCATCATTTTTGCCGTTGCTTTTTGCGTTCTTTGAACGTTTCCTGGCTTGCACGCCAGCCACTCCTCTAAACGAAAACATGAGGAGATCGTCACATTTCTTTCTTTTACTTTAATCTTTTCTTTCCGTTGAGAGTTTCGTGTTCTAAGTTAAGTTTTGCCGCTAAGCCGTGTCTCAGACTTCGTGCCCGCCTCAAAACTTCAACCAGCGTACACAACTCCATCCTCCAGCCAACGCCCAAGACATCACTTCCAATGACCACGGACTTCCAACCAATCAGCAACCTTGGGGAACCCCTTTCTGCAACGACGTCATCAAAGGAAACCCCTTAACACAAAGGCAACGCAAGTACAACCTCCAGATTCTAGCTGAACTGGTGCATTTAATATAAAGTTTAATAACCTCATTAAGAAACTCAACGCGAGGGTTAATTAAATGATTGATGGTTGTTCAGGTCTAAGCAATTGCATATACTTATGCTATAAACTTGGGATTTCACATTTTCACTCTTCTAAACTCATTCTTTCCTCATCTCTCTCTCTTTCTGCAACTTGTATGAATGTGTGAATGCGCGTCTATGTGTTAGATTAGTTTATATGTCTTAGGTTTTTCCAATAAATTCCTATTCATATTGAAAAGAGAAGTATCTTGTGTTTTGTGCTTATAAATTAATGTCTTAAACTGCCGACCTTGTTACCGTGCTAAGAAATAGTGTTTTCACTATATTTTGGATATTAGTATCCAGTAGAGTTGATGTTATACGGCTCGCTCAATGAATCACTGACCGATTCATTGATCCGCTGTAAAACGGAGATTCTGTTCAATCTTAAATGATTCCCTTTGAGCAAAATTGACTTCTGTAGATCCCCTACACCCCTTTAAGGCACATATCCTTATTTTATCTGTTAATAATACATTTTCTTTACAGTCGTTCCTCTTAAATATTTTGGTCACAAATTTCTTTTTAGCACATTGTCTCAACATGTATATATTTCTCTTTGTTTCAGCTGAAAGGGAAGACCAAAGGAAGGCCAGTCATGGGATCTGAATTGGGCCATATTGTGCATTTATGGAAAAGACCAAAGGCAAACATTTCCATGTCAGTCTGAGCATCTTGACTGAACTGTAGAGCAGTTACATTTTGCACAGCTTGCTCCACGGCCCCATCAGAAAGAACAACCAACAAAGTGACATGCTAAAGTCATTCATACAATTAACAGCAAATCAGCAAATTTATATCATATTGTACAAGCGTACTTATACAAAATACTACGACTTTCACTCGTACTTTTGTCATTGGCCATTGCCTTAACTCTCATGCTAATTTTGCCCATTGTAAGTAGTCAGAGTGTTTGTATCATGAAGTTTATATTAAATCCATTGTGTTGTTTCTTTATAAACCTTTACAAATTGCCACTGTCTCTTCCCATTCTAACAGTACATGATATCTTAAACTTAAAGCTGTTTACACCATGAACAAGAACTATGATAATAACTATTTTAGCATCTACACCAACAGACGATAACGTTCTGTTTACTGTTATACTGTCACGTCATCGTCACGATCCCAAAGCCGGAACACACGTGAACAGTCACCTGACTACTGATCACATGCACCTGTGCACCCAATCACCCCACAGTATAAATACTTACCTGTTTGTGTTACTCACCGGCTGGTATCAAACAAACCTGGCTCCTTTTATCTGTGGATGCAAGCTTCTCTGTCAGTGTTCTTTCTTCACGAGGTACTTCAGGAGGAATCGGACTGGAACGTCTCTGTGGAGGAAGGAGATTTAAAGACATTTAAAGGGAAGTGACTGAACGATACTTTTGGAATGATTTGTTTACGTATTGGATACTTACCTGAGTTTACCGGCACTGTTGTGAATCACCTGCAAAAAGAAACTGAACTACTTATCTGTTTTCACTGTATCACCTTATTGTGCACATCTGTATCAAAAAAACAAATCAAACGCTATCTCTGCCTCTGCCCTTCTGTGCCAGCGTGACAGGATACCAGCCCTTTCAAAACAACCACAGAATGGATCCCAACACGTCTCACGCTGCAGCTGCTCCAGATCCCTACGCCGACATGGTGCACGCGTTAAGGCAATCACTACAGCCCGCACATCCTCCGGCTGCTTCTCCACCCTCCATAACCCAAGTACCCCGATCGCACGACCACAATGTTATTCCGGGGAGCCGGAGGGTTGTAGCGGTTTTCTGTTACAATGTTCCTTGTATATTGAAGCAAATAGTCAAAGTTTTCCTAACAAAATCGCTAAAATTGCCTTTGTCATATCTCTACTAACAGGACGAGCACTACAATGGGCAGAGGCATTGTGGAATACTAAGAGCACTGTGCTAACCACACTGAACACTTTTTTTTTTTTCTCACTTTCGCGAGGTTTTTGGAGTGGCTCTCACCCC
>VONZ01003088.1:0-28866 GCA_012976165.1 Labeo catla | reverse complement strand
ATGTTCTTGTAGTTCCATGTGATGGTTGGATTTTTGTTCTGGCAGGAATGCTGGACATTACAAGTGAATTCCTTTGCGATGCTCACTGTGACATCTGCCAGATCAGGCTCAATTGTTATTTTTTGATGAACACCTGAAATTGAATATGAAATCTTGTAATAGGTTCCACTGTGACATTTAAAGTGAGCTAATAGCACACAAAGCCATGCATATTTGCATTTACTCACATTCTGCACTTTTGACCACTGTAGCCATCACTGTTATGCCACCATAATGTGTTACTGAGCACTTTATAGTTGTGCTTTCTGCCTTTATGACACCTGTGCGTGTCAGAGTGATTTTCCACAGACCGTCTTTAAAAGACTCATCCTTTGTTTTGTCAGATCCTTCTATACCATTCAGAGTAATGTTTGGTTTGCTGTATGGACACGAGTGGAAGGTTGAACATTCTACTGTGACTGTGTCACCTGTTTTTTCACCTCCAGTAATACTGATGCTGGGCTGCTGTGAAGTTGCTTTAATTAATAGAAACATTAGAATTAGTACATTATATAATATTTAAAAATAAATAAATAAATAACTATTTGGACAAAGCTTATCTGATGACAAGATTATTTTTAGCCATGCCACTTGCACTTGCATAATGCAAACACATGTATTAAAATTTTTTTTTGGGGGGGGGGGATTTTTAAATGTCAGTTAGTCTGGGAGATTTTGTTGCGTCTGTTGTTACTGGCCACACAACAGCTGGGCAATCATAGATATTACATAGAGACAATATTGTTCCAAAAACATTTACATACCATCAACAAGAACTGTAGAGGTAGCATCATCAGTTTTATAGTTTTCCCATGCAATATTGTCAGGGTCAATCCTTGTGTATAATTTCTTCCCATTATGAGACAATTCCAGGTTTTTAATCAGCAGACTGCAATCCCAGTCTGATTCTCCATATAAACCAGTTTTTCCTCTGAATTTTTCATTGACGTTGTTTGGATGCAAGGGATCATAAACTAATGGTGAACTATTAGAGTCCTGCTCATACCATACAACTCTACGTGGGTTTTTGGGTGGGTTTGATTTATAACTGAAAGAACATGGGATAACCAGACAGGAACCTTTGAGGCCATGAATATCTTTTGGCATAATCACTTCCCATCCCAAAGCATTATACAGCGGAATACCTGTGATACAAAAGTTGGGGAACATTAACAAAATTAATGACTGAGTGGTAGGTTAAAGGAGAAGTCCACTTCCAGAACAAAAATTGACAGATAATGTCCCCTTGTCATCCAAGATGTTCATGTCTTTCTTTTTTCAGCCATAAAGAAATTATGTATTTTTGAGGGAAACATTTCAGCATTTTTCTCTATATAATGGACTGCTATGGTGCCCCGATTTTGAACTTCCAAAATGCGGCTTCCAATGATCCCAAATGTGGTTGTAAACGATCCCAGCCGAGGAAGGAGGGTCTTATCTAGTGAAATGATCTGTTATTTTCATTAAAAAAAAAATACAATTTAAATACTTTTCAATCTTAAATGCTCCTCTTGTCTTGCTCTGCCTGAACTCTGTGTATTCTGGCTCAAGACAGTTAGTGTATGTCGAAAAACTCCAATTGTTTTTCATATGATGTGGGAATGTGACAAAGTTAAAAAATTTTGGAATGAGTTGTGTGCCATCTTATCAAAAATTATTGAATATCCTATACCGGTGAACCCGTCTATATTATTACTGAGTGACGATTCTCTGTTGAATCTCTCTAAGCTACAAAAAACTGTTTGGCTGGCTGGGTTAACATCAGCAAAAAAACTGTTAGCACAACGCTGGCTTCCACCACATAGCCTGGATATGTACAAATTGTTGATACAACTTCAGGACATTATAATGCTTGAAATATCCACAAAACTCATTTCATCAACAAAAATAATTTCAAAATCATCCTACATCCTACAGACCCAGTCTTTGCAAAGTGAACATGCAAAGAAGATCAAACACCCTCAACAAAAAGGTAAAACAGTGATATAAGATGATTTTTTATGTTGAGGGAGAACATGAGATGGGAATTTTTCGACATACTCTAACTCTCATGAACCGGAAAAAAAAAAAACAGTTCAGGCAGGGTGAGTCAAGACGAGACTTTGACATTAAAAAGTATATAAATTGTATTATTTTTATTAAAATAACCGATCGTTTCGCTAGATAAGACCCTTCTTCATCGGCTGGGATCGTTTACAACCGCATTTGGGATTGTTTGAAGCCACATTTCAACCGCATTTCGGAAGTTCAAAATATCATATCAGTCCATTATATGAAGAAAATCCTGAAATGTTTCCCTCAAAAACTTAATTTCTTTATGGCTGAAGAAAGAAAGACATGAACATCTTGGATGACAAGGGGTGAGTACATTATCTTTACATTTTTTGTTCTGGAAGTAGAATTCTCCTTTAAGCAAAAAAGTTTTTCTTTTACAAAAGAATTGCTGTTTTAAAAGTAAAATAATATGTTTTGTCAATCTCAGCATTACAGACATTACAAGGAGGCACATTTTAAATGGTAAATATTTTTAGAAAGTAAGTCAACAGGAGTTTTTCAAATTTCTTTAAGTTTAACGTTTTCAGAAAAAAAGAAAAAAAGAAAGAAACTAGACATGATACCTATATAGACAAAGAAAAAAAAATCACACACATTAAACATGATGCTAACAAATGACTCACGGTGAACATTTAAAACAACAGAAGCTGTGAGGTGTCCCCCAGAATATTTTGCAGTGCATATCAACTTCTTCCTGTGATCTTCTTTTGCAGCCTGAAAGACAATTTTGGAATAGCTGATCCATTTTAAACCAGAAAGTGTTTTTCTATCCTTTGTGACTTGCATATTCTCATAGTTCCATGTGATGGTTGGATTTTTGTTCTGACAGGAATGGTAGACGCTACAAGTGAATTCCTTTGCGATGCTCACTGTGACATCTGCCAGATCAGGCTCAATTGTTATTTTTTGATGAACACCTGAAATTGAATTGAAATCTTGTAATAGGTTCCACTGTGACATTTAAAGTGAGCTAATAGCACACAAAGCCATGCATATTTGCATTTACTCACATTCTGCACGTTTGTGCTGTGTAGCTGTCACAGTTTTGCCACCATAATGTGTTATTGAACACTCAATAGTCAAGTGTTCTGCCTTTACAACACCTTTGCGTGTTAGAGTGGTTTTCCACAGGCCATCGTTAATAGACTCATCCCTGATTTGATTACTTCCTTCTATACCGTACAGAGTGATGGATGGTCTGCTGTATGGACACGTGTGGAGAGTTGAACATTCTACTGTGATGGTGTCACCTGTTCTATCACCACCATAAATACTGATGATGGGCTGCCATGGACGTCCTATAATAAACAGAAACATTGTAATTTGTACATAATATTCCTTTTGTAAAAATATGGAAGTATTTGGTCACTTAGACATATTAGAATTTTAATGCATTACATAAAAAACCAACAGGCATCTGCAAACAAATTATTTCAGAACTAACTTCACTCTTCTATTTTTATTTTATTTATTATTTGTTATTTTATTTTATTTTATTTATTTATTTTTTTTTTTAATTATGTTAGGGTTAGATTAGTCTCAAGTTTTCATACTGTGGTAGCCAAAATTATTAGAACACTAGCATTTTCACCAACTAAAAAATGTTTTAAGTCAGTTATTTCTATTTTTTTATTGTAGTGTTTCAGTAGGAAATATCATTTTACATTTCCCAACATTTATTTTGCCATTAATTGTAATGATCCAGTGAGATTTTTGTTTGCGCAAGGATTCTGACAACAGCCAGTGGTAGCTTCTTCAGGATTTAGTCTGTCTCAGTTTGTTCAGTTCTGTGTAAACTGATATTGGGCTAATATTGTAGACCTACCAATGTGTTGGGTGTTGCTCAATATGATGTTAAGTGGCAGATCAGCGGTTGAATATCTATATAAGAGATGTCCTCATATTATAATTATAATATGACCGTGTGATGAACCTATGAAGCGAACTCATATTAAAACAGCACGCTATGTACACATCTATCCTTACAAGTACAATTTTGGCTGTATTATTTGTCCCCCCAACCCTACTGTTACATGAAATGTACGCCCCTGGACTGGATGATGATGAGATCAGATCTCTGTGTGGAGCACTGGCTGTTGTCAGACTCCTTGTGCAAACAAACATCTTACTCGATTATTACAATTAATAGTCAAATGAATGTTTGGAAATGTCAACTGATATTTTCTACTGACACACTACAGCAAAAGATAGAAATAACTGACATAAAACATTGTGGCCACCGCTGTAGATGTATAGAGTCAGTTCCTCTCATATTGTGTCATATAAAATGTGTCACAAAGTTTGACAACTAGAAAGTGTCCAGAAAATTTATAACTTAAACTTCTCTTTTTTATTTTTTTTATTAGTATTAGTGCACAACATACAATATACGGTAAACACAAAAACATCAATAGAACTGTAATGACAATAATCAGAAATGACAACCTGAATAATGTTAGTAGTATGTGAGTAGCACTAGTTAAACTTCTCATTTCATTAAATGTTTACCTGAAAATTAATTTTTCGGGCAAACTGTCTTGCCTTTCTTTTGAAATGTTTAAATAAACTAGTTAGAAGAAGGTCATTTTGGGAGAAGCATTTTATTGTGTCTGTTGTTACAGACCACACAATATTCACTACTATAAGACAATCACAGATATTACAGTTGAATATTATTTCAAGAATAATTACATACCCATAACCAATACCGTAGAGGTGACTTCATAAAACTCATAGGTGCGCCATCCAACATTTTCAGGGTCAATCCATGTGTATAATTTCTCTCCATGATGGGACAGATCCAGGTTTTTGATCAGCAGACTGCATTCCCGTCTTGATGGATCACCATATAAATCAGTTTTCCTTCTGAACTCATCAATGACATCCCATGGATACCATCGATCGTAGACTAAAGGATAACCTTTAGAGACCCACTTATACCACACAACTCTATAGGGGTTTTCGGGTGGGTATGATGTGTAGTAGAAAGAACATGGTATAACCAGACAGGAACCTTGAAGGCCCTGAATGTGCTTTGGCATACTCACATACCATGCCAAAGTATCATAGAGCAGGACACCTGTGGAACAAAAGTTGGAGAACACTAAGTGGTAGTTTTTGAAAAAATAGTTCTGTTTTTGTTTTCCATTAACATATTTTTTTTATTCAGTCACATAATTAATTGAAAATCTATAATAAGTGTGAAACAAGTCATCATAATTCAAAGAAATATAAATATCTTAACACATTGATCCAAAAATTAAAGTCTACAGTAGTCAACATTTGAAGTGGATCAAAACCTTTCCAAAAACCAAAACAATACCCATTCTTGTCTTAAGACGACTTTGGTGAACTCTTTTGATCCACTTCAAATGTTGACTACTGTATAAAGGTAATGTACTGTATATGCTTTTGCTTTGCCTTTTACTCTGCAGCTCCTCAAGAATGCTTGTATTTCAGCATCATCATACAAAGTTAGTAAATTATGTGATGTTTTTGCATGCATTTTTTCTTATTTTTGACTTATTTGTCATATACAGTAATATCACTTTATACTGTACATTCAAATGGTGTTTCCCACTTGAAATCGCTTTACTACTACAGGTGAGTGATACAAATATGACTCTATCAATTGCCCCATGCAGTTAGTTATCCTATAAAAAAAAATTGTATTGATAGATCACTTGACACATTAAATTGCCTTCCCTGTTGCTGGGCGATATTGGTTAAATTTGCACTCATCATTTTAAATGAACTGTCTGATAAGAATAAAAGCTCTACAAATGTATGACCTGAAATTTAGGCACAGGCTATGTAAAGAAAGAAAGAAAGAAAAGAAAAGAAAAGAAAAAAGAAAAAAAAGTGACTGATTTTAATCCTGTATAGGCCTTATTGGACGCACATAATATGCAGGCCCAGAAATAGTCTGGGTCTAACCACCCACCCCATCCAGCCAAAGGGCCAGAATTTATGTACATTTTTTTTTTCTTTTTTTTTTTTTAAATAAACAAGTGTTCTTTTAAATAACAACGCACTTTTAAAGCCATTGTATTAAATTTATTAAATACCTTAATTACTATAAGAGAAGTCTTAATTATAATTTCAAGAGGTCTTAAATTTGGTGTTATATTATTATGTAGACGTATTAAATTTATTAAAGGAGTAATGGAATATAATTACGGTATTTTGCGATTAATAGCGTTTGTGCATTTATACTAAGACCACCGTTCTTCATACAAAAACTAGAAGCCATGTAATTCATGTATATGAATCCTGAGAAGCCATGGTATTGAGGTGAATAATTAGTTTTAATAATTTTATCATATAAAAATAAGGTTGTTACAATTTTTACAGATGTTACTGTTTTTGATAATGAACATTATCTGAGCTGTAAATCAGGATATCAGTTTAATATATTACTAGACATCTCGCTTATTCCATATTAATTCTATTTCTGCATGTCTTTAAAAAAGTAACAAAAAGCCTTAAATTTGATTTTTAAAAATCTTGCATAAAATTCCTTCCTTGATATTTGTATTTTGAAAAGGAGGAAAGACTGCATAGGGCTCAGAGGTTGAAAGGGGCCCAGAATGGAGGCTCAGAAAATTCAGTGGAAGGGTGCAGCATGGGTCAAGGAAGAACACAGTATATTCTGACCAGGGGCGGTTCTAAAACCTTTTTTTCAGACTGTCATCAACTTTTTTGTTTGTTCAATTTGCACAATGAACATGGGTTGGATCTCGTATACTTTTGAGTTATTAAAGTACACCAAATGAATGAATTTCACTTTAAAATGTATACATTTTTCTCCTGGGGGGACATGCCCCCAGACCCCCCTAGAGGGACACACGTCCACCCACCATGTGTATATGTGTCAGTATAAAAAAATCTGTTAATTTATTGCATTATGTCATTCATTTAATTAACTAACTTATTCATTTAATTAACTAACTTATTGCTGTAGGTATCTGTGTATATTTACTGAAAAAGGCGATATCTTGGTAAGCAGTTTGACAACATTGTAGTAAATATTTTTGGTGAATCAAAAAATCATGCTTATTAAGATACCAGCAGACATGATAATACAGCACAAATTGCTGCATGAGTAGTCACCAAAATGAATTATTTGAACCTCATAGTTTAATACAAAATGGGTGGGAACTGAAAAAGGTCCACTTTTTGGAAAAAAAAGAACCCCCCCCCCTTCCGGCTACGGAAGGCTACGGGCCTGACATAATGTACAAAAAAGAGAAACAGAAAACAGATTCAATACCTTGTAAGAGCAAATGACGGAGCAGAGGTCCCATCATTGTCCCGGGTTTGCCCTTCAGTAAAATAAAAAATAACTACATTTTATGTGTACAAAAACTTTTTAAAATGAAGTGAAGAAATTTTTTTCAACAACTGAAGTGTCACCCAAAGGACATTTAGGACATTCTATAAATTTTGACCATCAAATCAGTAAAACAAGAGGCTAAACATTATGACTTGAAACGTTACGTTATCGGTTAAATTAAATCTTAAAATATCAAATTTTGGTCATGTTAAATCAGATATAAATACCCTCATCTTTTTTCATTCTTACCTTCTTAATCCAGTATCAAGTCAGTTGGATGAAAAAGGCAATGCAAGAACCTGAGAGCAAAAGACAAAAATGCTGTTTGGTTACGCAAGAAAGATTAAATAAGAGGAAGTGTGAGTTACACCCATACTCTTAATAAAGCATAGAGGAGCAAAATAGATGAAAAGATGCAGAATTTTTCTCAAGGTAAGTCTGTTTTTTGAATCTCTAGCCCATCCCACTGCCACTTTAACTAACATGTAGAATCATCTTGTTTTGAAAATAGAATTAAAATGATGTGCTTGATAAAGCATGAAAACCCTATGCAAAAAAATAAGAAAAAGAGCAAGAAAACATCAGCTGCAATTCTGTTTCAGTAGGTTTAGGGAAAGTTTTACTAGATTTCTAGAGATTCTTTTTATTTTAGTAGTGATTACTGTTTGAAGAATATCAGATAAAAATGAACTGGTCCACGTCTACTGAAACAGAAAACAGAAACAATTGCACAAATAAACGCAAATTATCTTAGAATTGCGGCTTCCCAAAAGCATCATCTACAAGTGCTCTGCAGTAACTATACTAAAACATGTGCAGCCACCTGCAAGACAAATGCAAAATTTCATTAATATTAAATTTCATTAATTTAAATCACAATGTAATGTCACAGCTGATCATCTAGAGAACTCTGAGGTCAGTCCGTCAGTTTCCCAGTCTGATATCCAATGTGTGGGATGCACCGTTGGTGTCTTCTCGCACAGCTGGTATCCCCAGACCTACTTGCCTTCACACTCTTGTCTTTGAACTGTGTCCCCTATCTGTAGCTCTTCCCACAATGGGGATCGCTATTTGGTTTGTTTGGGCTGCGTTCACTACCACTGAATTCCCTAATCCAGCGACGTTCACGGAGTGATTGCAAGATCCTCCAGATACTCCAGAGGTGGTGGCTGAAGCTGCAGAACCTCCAGAGGTAGCGGTGTTCTTCTCAGATTTTACTGAGGCTGCAGCTCACTGCAGCTCTGTGCACAGTAGTGGCGCCCACTCATAAACTCGCGTTCCCCTTCAGGAACTCGAACCGCGTCAAAACGCTATGGGAACGCCTTCAGCGTGACTGCGCTCTGAATCACATGTGAAATCAGTCCAATAGAAGAGCGAGACGTCGTAGGCGGGTGATGTCACTGACCAGGAAGCTTAACTGTATGTGTCCGGTGCGAGCACTGGACACATACGTCCACAGAGCTGCCGTGTGGAGAAAGTCAGATCAACTTTTTGTCTGCTATGGTCCTCCTAAAAAAGGTCTTCCTGCTTCCAAGCAGACCCTAAGCCACTGGATAGTGGATGCTATTTGTTCTGCTTATGAGTCCTCTGACCTCCCTCCTCCTTTAGGGGTCAAGGCTCATACCCGGAGCATGGCTGCCTCCAAGGCCTTTCTTGCTGGAGTCTCCATGCAAGATATCTGCAACGCTGCGGGATGGTCCACGCCCCTTACGTTCGTAAGGTTTTATGACCTCGATCTGCGAGTCTCTCCTGGCTCCTCTGTCCTTCGCACTAGCATACTCTAGGAAGGGCTGGGGCGTGGGCATCTCGTTCTCATAGCGTTTCGACGCGGCAGTCCTGAAAGTCTCAGGTTTGAATGTAACCCCGGTTCCCCGAGGGAACGAGACGCTGGGTCTCGAGGCCATCCTCCTGTGTCCCTCCGAGCGCTGCTTCTCTTGAAGCTGACGCCGGTTCCGGCGCACGTGCTTTTAAGCTTCCTGGTCAGTGACGTCACCCGCCTATGACGTCTCGCTCTTCTATTGGACTGATTTCACATGTGATTCAGAGCGCGGTCACGCTGAAGGCGTTCCCATAGCGTTTCGACGCGGCGTCTCGTTCCCTCGGGGAACCAGGGTTACATACGTAACCTGAGACGTTTTGTCCCATACTGGCCACAGAGACCATCCTTGAAATCCCTGTCTGTCCTGTCACGGCTATGGGGGCCATCCTTAAACTCGTCCTGATGCCGTCCCTGTACTATCTGCTAGTCCTGTTCCAGTCAAAGAGGCCATTTATGAACTCTTGTTCAGTCCTGAGCCAGCCATGGAGGCTGTCCGAGAACTCTCTGTGTACTCTGAACTGTCTGTTTATCGTAGATTTGCTGATGAACCTGATTGTGAATTGCCTGTCTTGCCAGTTTCTGTTAATGAGTCTTACTGTGAACTGTCAATCTATCCAGAGTCCATGAATGTGTTTCTGAATTATTTTTCAGTCCAGTGTCAGACAACAAGTCTGATTTTGAACCATCTGTCTGTCCTGTTATCACCAGTGAACCTGTTATCTGCCCCGTTTGTCCAGTCACTACACCAGAAACCTTACCTGAGCTCCCTGTAGACTCTAGTAGCCTTGTCACAGCCCAAAGATCCACCTTTGAACTCATAACCCTGCCTGTCATAACTCAGAGACTAAAAATACACTCTATGTCGGCCCCATTACCTCTATCACTCTCAAGGAGACCAACAATGAACTGTCAGCCCAGTCTGTTGTGCCCAAAGAGACTGTTTATAAGCCTACCATGTTCCCTGCCTCGGTCCTTGAGGCTGTATATGCTCTGTCTGTCTCTTGTGTCTTAGTTTTCCCCAGGTCCCAGTTTCTGCCGTGGGTTTCTGCTCCATCTGTTCTGTCGTGGTGGCCTTCTCTTCTGTCCTGGTGGTCGTTTGCTCCACCCTGGTGAGCTCCTGTTTCATCTGTTCTGGCCTGGTGGTCTCCTGCTTCGTCTGTTCCAGCCTGGAGGTCTCCTGCTCCACCATGGAGGTCTTCAGTCCCGCTCTGGTGGCTCCTTAGCTTCGCCTGTCCTGCTGGCTTCGCCTTGGCTGCCTGTTCCTCCATCCCTCCCCCTGTTCCGCATACGCTCCACCACCCTCCTGGATTGTTCATTGTTTGGACCGTCTGGAAGCCACTCCTTTTGGGGTGGTCTGTCATGAACGGTCCTGCTTCCATCCACTCGCCACTCAGTTCACAGTTCACAGAATACACAAAGAATGCATACTGATGCTCCGATCTCAGGAATGGCCCGAACCCAGAGTACCCCCAATAGGTGTAGTGAGAACTAGAAGTGAGGAGATGGGGTGGTGGAGGAACGCTGATAAACCGTCAAATGGATAGAGGTAATTCAGCTGTATTTAAACCTGTAGTGTTGATTGACTTGAGTGACCTCCTCTTGTGATCATCATCACAAGAGGAGCATCATATGTTGCACTGTCATTACATTGACTCTCACAAATTCACAAACTGTTGCATGTCACCCGGGACTACATTTCCCATCATCTATTGCTCTGATTACACACACAGCTGTAGCCAGTCACACACACCCAGATCCTTCTAAGATGGCTGAGTATTGTTTGCGTTTATCCCTCAGTCAGTGATAGCAACTTTACGGAGCCACTCTGAGTACTTTCCTGAATCAAGTCCAGCCTTGTTCATAGTCTGTTACCCGTGTCTTGATCCTAGCCTGTGTATTTTGTTTCTGTGTGTTCTCTGCCTGCCCTGGACTCTAGCCTGTTTTGGAATACCCCTTTGCTCTGCCCTTTGGATAACATTTGCCGATGTTTTGACCCACACCTGTGTTAAGAATACTCTTTTGTCTAGTCCTGTTCAACCTTGTTTGCCATTGTCGATCTTCGCCTGTTATGACCACTTCTCTGTTTAATAAATGCTTGCAAGTGGATCCATATGCCTCTCTCAATCTTTCCATAACAGGCAGGCACTATTTGCACCTCAGTATATTGCAGAGCATTATAAAAGATGTAGCACATGTTTTATAATGCTACACGTGTATAACAACACATTTAGTGTATACACACACATTTACAAGACATCACACATTTACTTCATTCAATTAGTTTACATCTATACAGCATTTGTTCAAATCGTATTTAGATGCTGCTTATTGGGGTTTTGATTCCTAAAGTACATTCCTATACCAACCCTTTGTCATGCAGCGTGTTATGTTCTCGAAGGTCTGTAATAGGAGCCAAGATTTTGATAGTGGTAACAAAATGAGCTGCGTAGCTCCCTCCCTATCGATATGCTAGCCCAACCGATCTACGCGATTAGATCTAATTTCGCATAGTTCTAACAGTTAGGTAGCCTACGGAAAATTCTCTTTTTAATACAGTGTAATAAACCTAATTTTGTTTAATCCTTATATTTTCAGCATCTACTGCAAATGATTGAAAGGGAGAAAAAACACATAAAATTATTATCAACAAACGTAGCCTGCTATTATTTACCACAATATAAGACAGAAAAAAAGAAGAAAAAAAGTTTTGAGACACAAGACTGATTGTGAATAATTAAGCCACAAGCCACATGCATGGATGTATGCTTCTTTATGTAAAAGGATTGTAGCACAAGCATCATTTTCAAGAAAGCATAATAAAAAATGTTTATAATAATTTTACAGAATAATGTGAGAAACAAAAGCATATTGTAGTCAATACAAATACAGACTCAGAAAAGACTTGAATTGAAACACTACTTGAAGCATAATGCAAAAAAGCTTTTTTCATTATCCATTTTACAATGTTCTCTTTTATAAAACAATGTTGAACAGATGGACAGGATGGGGAAGTTATGCGTCTGCACATGCACCTGATGATGTGACAGTTTCATCAGGCATTTCCATATATGTCAGTAAAATCAACATCAGAATCATAGCCCTTAAAATAAACGTAAAGAGATAAAGAGTCAGTCATATTTTAGCTTTTTTTCATACATTTGAAGCATAACTGAGCATGTTTTCCATGCTCTAAGAAAGCAAATGCAGTGATAAATGTACTCACGCGGTAGGATTTTGCCTCACTGAGGTGCATGAGGAAAAACAAGAATGTATAAATCACTTTTGTGTTTGCACAGACCTCTGTATGATTTTATTTAAATAGAACATACAGTGTTTCTCTATTACAAATCTACAATTTGTTTTTCCATTATAACAAACATAATGTTAAAGAACCAAGGTCTGGATTCTGGGACTTTAACTAGTATTTTTAACAACACTTTTTTGTTTAACATGAGTAAAATGAACTTAGACTTTAAGGGACTCATATGTGGTCCAAATGCACTAGTGTACCTCTTTGGTGACGGCACATGAGGTTTGGAGAACGGTTTGTTTCCTGACACCATACATGTGTTGTTTGCCCTGTAAAGAGAGAAGGTTCATCAGTGATGGGACAGACTGGGAATTTTGAAAATAAACATAAAAAAAATAAATGTTAAATGTTACAGTTAATTGCTAAAATATTAAACTACTGTACTTTCTCATATCTGTTTAATATGCAAAGACAACTATTAGTAAGCCATTCATTGACAGAGAGAGTTATCATCATCTTCTTATTACATAAATGTATAAGGAAACATACTTATCTTATAGAATTCTTTTTAATAAAGAATAAAATACTGACTTGTATTCTGCTCTCATATTTGCATTGGTTCGGCGTGATTGGTGTCTACAACAAAAACAAAATCAAAAGATTATTTTTAATTTGTTAATGAAACAACACAAAATTAACACAAAAAATAGATTACTGCTTACCTAGAAAATCGGCTCCAGATGCTCCGTCTGTTAACAGACATTAACATTTAAACAGACGTAACATTAGCCATGTAATGTTTAAAAGTATGACTTTTTAACAATATTCATAATGTTATAAATATACTTTCAACCTGCCTTTGTTCAGGCTTTGGTGGTCTTTCAGGTGCATTTCCAATGTTCCTGTAAATAGCAATAGTTAGTGGATTGGAAACATAGGCCAACTAATATGCAAAGACAATTATAAGAAAATATACCTGGAAAATCGGCTCCAGATGCTCCGTCTGTTAAGGGACGTGACATTTAAAAAGTCATGTAACGTTTCTGTAATGTTTGTGTAGTAATCAAAATAAAGCACACAAAGACGATTCACAAGGAGTTTTAATAAACATGGGAGACAAAGCAACAAATTACACAATTACCATAGACGAGACCTGAACAATGAACAGAAGAAACTCAGGGCTTAAATACATAGACTGGACAAATTTCAGGAACTGAAACAGAAACCACAGCAAACAGGCACATAGAATACAAGACACAGTGACAAATTAACAGAACTACCCTTACGAAAAGTAGTATACTTCAGGTTTATTTTATTAAGTATACTCAAGTAAAGTTCAAGTATATTTTAAGTATACTTTATGTAGTAAGTATACAAATATCAGTGTACTAGTAGTATACTTGTAAGTGTACTATTTCAGTACTCCTTGGGACTAAATTGGCCAACTTTCTAGTATATAAAAGTACACTTTTAAGTATACTTTAAGTATAACAGTAGTAAACTTTGAGTACACTAGTTTGAACTAGTCTGAACTAGTTTTTAGTTTGAACTGCAACTACACTAAAAGTGAACTTATATATACTGATAGTTTACTAATTACATACTCAGAGGATGTAAATAATTTCACATCCTACTTTAAGTATACTACTATGTCCCTATTTCAGTATTATTTTTGTATATATTTTGTATATTATGCATATTATATGAATATCTAAACAGACAAATTATCAAAAGAAGGAGCAGGGTATCTGCTTGTAAACTTCATGCATTCTTTTTTATAAACACTTGCATGTGGGTATAAGTTTCATTAAATAAATAAATAAACAAACAAACAATATTTTGGACAAAACGCCTAAAAAAGACTGAACTGGATTCAGAATGATACTCAAAACGTAGTTGGAGTCAATCAACACCCCAAATCTTGACAGTCATTATTTCCTCTTCATGAGTCGACATTTTATTCCATAACGTTACACAGTTTTGATGATTTTTGATGATTGTGTTAGATTACATGTGGAAGTGTTGTTTCGGTCTCACTTGTGTTTTGGAAATTCTGTATAGAAGACGTGTAATAGCGCCCCCTACCATGTAACAATGAAAACATGGATTCTCTGAGCTTAGTATAGTATAGCTTAAATATATTTAGACTTTTTCTAAGTATAAGTCAGGTATACTTCAATCTCATCAGACGTACATAAAGCACATTTCTGAGAAGTACTTAAAAAGTAGACTGAAAGTATACTTTCCTATTTTTAGTTTAAAAGAAGCATACTAATAGCACACTTGAATACACTTCTTTTTTTTGTAAGGGTACAGAACATGTGACAGTTCAAAATAATATGATTGATTTTTAGAACAATATTCGTAATTCTATATTTTTAACCTGCCTTTGTCCAGCCTTCGGTGGTCTTTCAGGAGCATTTCCAGTGTACCTGTGGATAACACTAGTTAGTGGATTGAAAACTAAGACCAACACTTATTTATTTATTAAACTTGCCTGATATCACTCATGTTTCCTATGTTTGTCCAACCTGCTCTTCCTTCAGACATGCTAAAACGACTGGTGGAGAAGGTTTAAATTTAGTCTCAAGACCAAATACAAAAAGACAAAGATAGGTTTAGTAAAGAAAACTGCAACCTTGAGAATCTGTTCCAAAATGATCTCCTACATCAGAGAATAGGGTTCGAATTGGTATTAGAATATGAAAGTTTTTAACACGAATTAATGAGTGATCTGATAAAAAATAATATGTCATACATACCTCTGTTCAGATTGTGTATGTGACCCTTGCATATCATGACTAGGCTTTCTATAATCAAAAGCCAAAGAAAATGTAAAATTGAGACACTTATTCATTTTGACTGACAAAAACAAAAAATCTTTAGCCAAAATAAGTGCAAGCAATTTTTTAACTGAAATTTGTTTCATCAAAGTTTCATGATTTTAAGCCAAACTTTTTGGAAACCTTTGTTAAAAAGCAATTTTTAAGATTTCTTGACCAGTAGGTGGTGCTGTGTCCATACTGCTCCAGTACTCATAGAATGAAGATGACATTCAGAAAATTTAGTTTCAATACCTTAGAGCATTTCTAAGATACAATCTCACTTTCTGTTTGGCATAAGTTTTGATATACAGACCTCAAAAGGTTATACAAAAATTCTGAAGGATGTGAATAAGCCATACAAAGTTACCTGTGCCGTCTCTTGCATATTAAGACTCCAGCAAGCACGCAAATGAAGATGATCACAAGTGAGGGAGCAATGGCATAAAGCCCGACAGTCTCCAATTTAAGCCCTTGCACTCCTGTTATAATATTATTTGAACAGGATTAATAGTAATATTTTCTATGGTTTCTATTTGAGCAGTCATATTAAAACACAGATCAACGCACGAACAGATCTCACTAACATTAGTCTATACTTACTTCTGATACTCAGCAAGACAGTATTTTCCTGTGTTTTACCGCCCCAAAATTTGGCAGTGCAGGCAATTTCATCTTTCTCTTCATATCCAGTTGGAATAAAGGTCACAGCAGACACTGTTTCCCAGACGCCTCCACCCATGTGATTGTGGCTGATAGTTTTTTGGGCTGTTGGGACGCTCCAGGTGATTTCTGGCGGGTGAGAGGAGCATGTGTGGTTGACTGAGCATTTGACGGTGACATGTGTCCCGGGCTCGATGTTTTCAGGAAGAGATGACATCACTGGTTTGTTAGGTGCTTTTTAACACATAGACATTAAATTAGTTTTGGGATGAAGTACATTTTAAAAAGTATGTGAACCCAAGTGATTATATGTGGTTACGTTTCCTCACCCCGCATTAAAATAAACACACAGCTGTTGTTGAAGCGGTATCTCTCTTTATCTCTTTCTGCTTGAAAACAGAAAGGCCCGTTGTCATGAGTTTGCACATTATCCATCTCCACAGTACAGTTCTGCTCATCCGGGTTTCCGAGGAGTCTTGTACGGCCTTTGAAGTTGTCCAAGACATCGACTGGGTCAGTGTGGAACATGTAGCCACCTTTTCTGTTGACCCAAAGAACCCGAAGTCGAGTGAGATATTCATCTTCCGTCTTGAA
This sequence comes from Labeo catla, assembly GCA_012976165.1. Taxonomy (NCBI): domain Eukaryota; kingdom Metazoa; phylum Chordata; class Actinopteri; order Cypriniformes; family Cyprinidae; genus Labeo; species Labeo catla. The sequence goes on along the minus strand of VONZ01003088.1, from coordinate 12,289 downwards.
ACTGCACGGTATTACCACACATGATCGAGGCAACGCGGTGATCTTGGGTATCACGTCTGCCACGTACTGGAAATAGGCTAAAATGATATATGATGAATCATCATTATTATAGAACTTAACATTTCATTGCCAAAAAAACATACGAGTACAGTGCAATAAAACAAATATGAGAGCAGCTACAGAAGGGAAAACATACTTTCATTCAGGATTTGATCCACTGGTTTTTGATATTCTGTAAGAGAATTGGTATAAAACAATTAAATGCAGTAACACAAATTCTATTTTGCATAACTTGCCATTTACAAAAAATGTGTAAATCATAAGTTCTCAATTCAGCAAAAAACTACAATTGAGGTCAAAAGTTTATATACACCTTGCAGAATCTGCAAAATGTTATTTTACCGAAATAAGAGGGATTATACAAAATGCATGTTACTTTTTATTTAGTACTGACCAGAGTAAGATATTTCACATAAAAGGTGTTTACATATAGTCCACAAGAGAAAATAATAGTTGAATTTCGAATAGTTTAATAAAAATAACCCTGTCCAAAAGTTTACATACACTTCATTCTCAATAATGTGTTGTTACCTGAATGATCCACAGCTGTGGTTTTGTTGTTGTTGTTTCATGTTTCTGTTCATGAGTCCCTTGTTTGTCCTGAACAGTTAAACTGCCCGCTGTTCTTCAGAAAAATCATTTAGGTCCCACAAATTCTTTGGTTTTTCAGCACTTTTGTATATTTGAACCCTTTCCAACAATGACTGTATGATTATAAGACCCATCTTTTCACACTGAGGACAACTGAGGGACTCCAAATATTACAGAAGGTTCAAACACTTACTGATGATCCATAAGGAAAAAACAAAGAATTTGTGGTACTTGAAGGATTTTTTTGAAGAACAGTGGGCAGTTTAACAAACAAGGGTCAGCTGTGAACAGCTGTGGATCATTCAGGTAACAGCACAGTATTAAGAAAAAAGTGTATGAAAACTTTTGAATGTGGTCATTTTTATACATGCAACTATTATTTTCTCTTGTGGACTATATGTAAATGTCTTTAATGTGAAATGTCTTACGAAATAGTACATTACTAAATAAACATAACTTGGATTTTGTATGATCCCTCCTGTTTTGATAAAATAATTAACCTTGTGCAGATTCTGCAAGGCGTATGTAAATGTTTGACCTCAAATGTACATGCATGAAACATCAACCACAATCAGTGAAGCTGTAATCTGAATGATTAATATTGACCAATGAGAGGCTTTCAAATTTCTTTAGTCATTAGGTTTACAAAAAAACAGAATACATAAAACATCACTATAATAACTAGACATAGAAAGATCAAGCCACAAACATGATGCTAACAAGTTACTCACCTTGTACACGCAAAACAACATAAGTTTCAATGTTTCCTCCAGAAAATGTTGCAGTGCATATCAGTCTCCTCCCATTGTCTTCTTTTGCACCCAGAAAGGTTATGTTGGAAAATGCAATTTGAAACTGATCTGAATTCCACGCTGAGACCTGCATGTTCTTGTAGTTCCATGTAATGACTGGATTCTCCTTCTGGCAGGAATGGTAGATGGTACAAGTGAAGTTCTGTCCGACACCCTCTGTGACATCTGCCAGTTCAGGCTCAATCAATATTTTATGATGAACACCTGAAATTGAAATTAAATATAAATTCTACTGTGATATTTAAAGTGAACTTACTGCATAACATATTTGTTTACTTACATTTTGAAGTTTTGACCTCTGTAGCCATCACTGCTATGCCACCATAATGTGTTACTGAGCACTTAATGGTTGTGCTTTCTGCCTTTACAACACCTTTGCGTGTCAGAGTGATTTTCCACAGACCATCTTTAATAGACTCATCCTTTGTTTCGTCAGATCCTTCTATACCATTCAGAGTAATGTTTGGTTTGCTGTTTGGACACGAGTGGAAGGTTGAACATTCTACTGTGACTGTGTCACCTGTTTTTTCACCTCCAGTAATACTGATGCTGGGCTGCTGTGGAGTTGCTTTAATTGGTAGAAACATTAGAATCAGTACATTATATAATATTTTTGCAAATTACACTGACCCCACACTGGCCACACATATACATATTGGCATACAACAATAATATTCCAAAACATTTACATACCATCAACAAGAACTGTAGAGGTAGCATCATCAATTTCATAGTTTTCCCATGCAATATTTTCAGGGTCGATCCTTGTATATAATTTCTTTCCATTATGAGATGATTCCAGGTTTTTAATCAGCAGACTGCAATCCCAGTCTGATTCTCCATATAAATAAGTTTTTCCTCTGAATTTTTCATTGACGTCGTTTGGATGCAACGGATCATAAACTAAAGGTGAACCTTTAGAGTCCCGCTCATACCACACAACTCTACGTTGGTTTTTGGGTGGGTTTGATTTATAACTGAAAGAACATGGTACAACCAGACAGGAACCTTTGAGGCCGTGAATGTCTTTCGGCATACTTACTTCCCATCCCAAAGCATCATACAGCAGAATACCTGTCATACAAAAGTTGGGCAACATTAACTAAGTCAATTGCTGAGTGGCAGACAGGTTTTTTTTTTATCTATATTTAACATCAAGTTTTTAGCTTGTATAAACATACTGTTTTGCAAAAGAATTGCTGTTTTGTCAATCACAGCATCACAGACATTACAACAAGGCACATTTTGAATGGTAAATATTCTTAGAAAGTAAGTCAACGTAACTTCTTCAAATTTAAAGTTTCCAAAAAAAAAAAAAATTGCTGAGTGCAAGTTGTTTTTTTTTAGCTTGTATATTTTGAATGGTAAATATTCCTAGAAAGCAAGTCAACTTAATTTAACTAAAGTTTAAAATTTACAAAAAAAATAGAAAGAAAGAAACCACACATGATACCTATAGAGACAAAGAGAGATTACACACATTAAACAAAATGCTAAGAAATAACTCACGTTGTACATGTAAAACAACAGAAGCTGTAAGGTCTCCTCCAGAAAACTTTGCAGTGCATATCAGTTTCTTCCCATGATCTTCTTTTGTAGCCAGAAAGACAATGTTGGAATAGCTGATCCATTTTAAACCAGAAAGTGTTTTTCTTCCCTGTGTGACCTCCATGTTCTTGTAATTCCAAGTGAGGGTTGGATTTTTGTTCCGGCAGGAATGGTAGACATTACAAGTGAATTTCTTTGCGATGCTCACTGTGATATCTGCAAATTCTGGCTCAATCGTTATTTTTTGATGAACACCTGAAATTGAATATGAAATCTTGTAATAGGTTCCACTGTGACATTTAAAGTGAGCTAATAGCACACAAAGCCATGCATATTTGCATTTACTCACATTCTGCACTTTTGTCCTTTCTAGCCGTCACTGTTTTGCCACCATAATGTGTTATTGAACATGTAATAGTCAAGTGTTCTGCCTTTACGACACCTTTGCGTGTTAGAGTGGTTTTCCACAGACCGTCTTTAATAGGCTCTTCACTGATTTGGTTATTTCCTTCTATACCGTACAGAGTGATGGATGGTTTGCTGTATGGACACGTGTGGAGAGTTGAACATTCTACTGTGATGGTGTCACCCGTCCTATCACCACCATAAATACTGATGATGGGCTGCTGTGGACGTTCTATAATAGACAGAAACATTATAATTTGTACAAAATATTATTTTGTAAAAATATGTAAGTATTTGATCACTTAGACATATTACAATTTTAATGCATTACATACAAAAACCAACAGGTACCTGCAAACATATTATTTTTTAATACTACTTTTTATTAATCAATAGTCTAGAGCCCCTCAGTTCCCCTCATATTGTGTCACATAGGACGTATTTCCACCAAAGTTTGACCCAGCCAGAGGTATTAGAACGTATATAGCTTTATAACTTAAAATTCTCATTTCATTAAATGTTTTAACTGAAAAATGTGCTCTTTTAAAAAAAAAAAAAAAACAAGCACACACATATATTTACGGGCAAACTGCCTTACCTTTATTTGTGAAATGTTTAAATAAACTATTTAGGAAAATCAATTTGGGAGAAGCATTTTATTGTGTCTATTGTTACCGACTACACAATATTTCCCTACGGTTGGACAATCACAGATATTAGAGTAGTATACAGAATATTATTCCAAGAATAATTACATACCATCGACAAGAATTGTAGAGGTGACATCATAAAATGCATATGTGCGCCATCCAACATTTTCAGGGTCAATCCATGCATATATTTTCTCTCCATTATGGGACAGATCCAGTCGTGTAATCCGGAGACTGCAATCCCAACTTGATGGGTCACCATATAAAGCAGTTTCCTCTTTGAACTTCGAAATTACATTATTTGGATACCATGGATCGTAAACTAAAGGATAACCTCTAGAGACCCACTGATACCACACAATTCTACGTGGGTTTTCGGGTGGGTATGATGTGTAGTAGAAAGAACATGGTATAACCAGACAGGAACCTCTGAGGCCGTGAATTTGCTTTGGCATTCTCACTTCCCATGCCAAAGCATCATAGAGCAGAACACCTGTGGGACAAAAGTTAGAGAACATTAAGATAATTTAGGTCAGATAATTTAAAGAAAAGAGAAAAGAGTAACAGATTGTAATGCTGCACACCCTTTCAGATGCGCCTAATGTATGAAGAAGGAAAAGAGAAAACAAATTCAATACCTTGTAAAAGCAAATAAATCAGAAGAGGTCTCATTATGCTCCCGGGTTTGCCCTTAGGTGAAATTAAAAAACAACTGTTTTATGTAAAGAAATTTTTTCAACAACAGAAATGTCACCAATTTACTTTCTGTGCCGCAAACCTAAATGTCCACTTTCAATGATTTTTTACACTGTAAAAACTCCAACTTGCAAATTGTTCACTCAGTTTAAAAATGTAAGTCAAGTGGACACATTTTTAAGCAAAATGTTGAGTTTACACATAAAAACAAGTTAACTCAATGTTTACTATATTTTTCTTTCTAGAAGGTAAGTTCTTTCTGCCCAGATTTAATATAGAAAGTAAGCCAAATAAACTACACAGTTAGGTTTGTAAATGTTCTTTAAAGAAAGAATAAACATTGTTGAATGAAGTCTGGCGGCTAACTAGTTAGCTAGCTTTGTTTTTCCAAGCATGATCAGCTAACGTTAGCATTTGCAAGGTATGTATACAGATATATTTTTATAGATACAGTTCAAATGTCGATTAAACGAGTATATAATTAACCAGATAGAGGTTAATTATGTGTTGTATTTTGTTGTGCTAGGCGATATAACTTACTAGTTTATCTGGCACACAGTTGTTGTTGTTGTTTTGTTTTTTGTTTTTTTGTGAATCCGCGACACTGGTGCATATATGTGAAAGTGCAAGACGTGTAAGATGATAAACGTGTTTACTGACACAACCGAAGCGTGCAGAAAATATGCGATCACAGATTAATCTCTCTGTAGCAGCTTAGTTCGCTTAAATTGTCAAATACACATAAAGTTATGTCAAAATGTGATTATTTACATAAACAATCACTTGTAAGTCTGAAATGAGAGTCAACGGCTGAGATAAAATCGCCTGTGTGTCAGTAAATTTGATCCGTGCGTTAACGTTAGCCTCATAAACCTGCTGATATTTGTTCCGTTAATGTTACAAAAAAAATAAAATAAAAAATAAATAAATAAACAAATAAATAAAAGCTAAGACAACACTCACTCCTCTTGACTGAACAAATTTAGCAGCTTCAATAAGAGTCAGTTTATTCCATACAGTGAAGATATGCAGTATTTTTTTATACATGTATTTTTTGTATTATTTCTGACTTATTTCTGTACTGGTAAAAACTAGTCCTTATCCAGAATTTTATTATTATTATTTTTGTTATGTTTTAAACATTTAATGTCAATATTTAGTAGGAAATATAATTTTTTTTTTACTGCAGGACACAAAGCCAGAGGATGTCCACACCAAGGGTATGAAGATGAGCATCTTAACTATTACTGGAAGATGATGTTGTCATCCACTCAAACCTAAAGGTGCCTAGGATGTAGTACTAGAGACGCAGATTGTGTTGGAATATATACATGGCCTTACCACTGCTGTTGCTGTCCTCTTTGGCTTAATTTAGATCATCCAAAAAAATGAAAATTCTGTCATCATTTACTCACAGCCATGTCGATCCAAACCCATAAGACATTTGTTCATCTTTAATACACAAATGAAGATATTTTTAATGAAACCTGAGATATTTCTGTCCATTCACTGAAAAACTATTCACCTAAAATTCTGATGCTTCAAAATGTTCATAAAGAGATTGTAAAACAAATACATAAGAATCGAATGGTTTAAACAAAGTCTTCTGAAGAGACGTGATCACATTACACATCACGCATTTCACACTAAATGCTGCTCCATCTCTGCAAGTGCTGTGAGTTTGAGCCTTATATAACATGTATTAAAAAAAAAACCCAGAAATTGTATTATATTTTAGTTTTCTATACAGTGATAGCTTAAAAGCTATGTCAATTAGCACTGCATTATAAGTACACTCTAAAAAGATGGTTCTTTAAAGGTCTATTTAGAACCGAGTTTAGGGTTTTTTTTTTCTTTATTCCTGGCTTTTAAAAAAAAAAAATTGTAACTGTCAAAACACCTCATTACTCATTTTCTGGACATCAACTATCCAGCTACACAGACTATCAACACAGTTTCAACAGGTGAAGTTCTTTCTTACAATGTCTATAAAATGTTAACTTTCATATTGTAATTTGTTTCCCATTGCCAATAATGTCTTTTTCTTTTTTTTAGGTTCTTTTTTGTGTGACCAGCTCTGTTCGGTTAAGGATACTCTCTTCTCCACTAAGTAATAGAGGTAATGAGTTTATTCATTGTTAGATTTTTCTTAAAATTATTACTTGAGTCTATGCTTAAGTGTTAAAGCTATATAAAACTATCCTAAGATCCCACTTTAAATCACTTTTTCTTTTTTTAATATTTTGAAGGGCATACTGCTTATATGTCAATTTTTGCTTATGGGCTTCATAAGCATAATTGTTTTTACATAAACACATGGACACTCTTTAACTGTAAACTCAACTGTGTATTTCAGATGCATCATATTCACAACCTCATCATCTGCAGAGAAACTGCCACTCAATCACACCACATTGATGGGCTTAAAGGCATCACAGAGGATCCTGAAGATACATTATTCCTGGAAATTTTGTCATTTATTTTCTATTTCTATTTTTACTTTCTGATGTATTTTTTTCATGTTCATTGTCAACTGTCATTTATTATTTGTATTTAGCCAATAACTGTTTTTAGAGCATTTTCATTTTTGCTTCAAGTTCATGTCAATTAAAAAAAATAAAAGTACCTAACTGAAACTACATGCTGTTTTGTTTAGTTTTTGTGTGAGTGTGTAAAACCCTAATACAGGCTAAAATACATTATAGGAAAAACAAAAATGTTAATAGATAATATATGTAAATAATATTAATAAGTAAAACTAGTATCAAAGGTATAAATATACTAATATTAATGAAAATAAACTATTTTCAAATGTACTATTTTCTAAATCCTATTTCATGCATCCCTACAATTGCGTCTCTTCAGGAGACTTAAACTGCTCAATTCATATTAACTTATATATTTATTTAATTATTTATGATCTCTTTATGAACGCTTTGAAGTTTTGGGTGAACAGCCTTTCAATACAGAAGTCTCTCAAATTTCATTAAAATATTTTAATTTGTGTTGAGTGTGAACAACGGTTTAGAACAACATGGGAGTGAGTAAATGATAAATTTTCAGAATAATTTTGGTTGAATTATTCCTTTAAGTGTTGTGTTAATAGTTGAAATATTTTGCTTCTTGATCCAGTGTGTTTGTTGCATTATGGATGCGCCAAAATAACAGATGGAGCAAGATGAACGTTTAAAATGACGGTAAAGTTTAGCTTCCTTTAAATTATATAAAAGTTTTTTTGTGACTTTTGATTTAAAACTTTACTTAAGGCTGCAGAATTTTAATATTTTTAATGTTACATTTTTCTGGTACTTAAAAAAATAATTTTTAAGTGTGTGTTTTTTGTTTAAGAGTGTTTTTATTGTAAATAGTCACATCCTAGTTACATCATAATTTGTGTGGAGAAAAGCTAAATTGTGTTCATTTTGCAGAATGCCAATAAATACTTTCTGTAATGATGACAAAATCTTGTTTGTGTTATATTTACAGTATTGTTCATACTGCATGCATTTGTATTCTTAAAGGATGTGGAGGAGCATACAGTGTGGCTTAGAGTCTGGATGTAAGATTTAAAGTTATACATTTAAATAGTAAAAAATGCAGTTGAGTTGGCTTAAAATACTAAAGCAACCGGCTGCAAAGCTTTTTTGAGGTTACTGAACTTCAAGCAAAAAATTACTGGCACAACTTAGTTCTTGAAGTTCAGTAAACTCAAAAAAGCTTTGCAGCTGGTTACCTTAATATTTTAAGTTGAGTCAACTTAACAATTTAAGTTAATCTGCTGCAAAGCATTTTTGAGTTTACTGAACTTCAAGAACTAAGTTGTGCCAACTCTGACTGGTAGTTCACTCAACTTCACTGAAGTTCACTGAACTTTTATATATGAGTTGGCACAACTTCCCTCCTTTAAAGTTGAGTAAACTCAAAATTGCTGTGCAGCAGATTAACTTATTTTTTTAAGTTAACTCAACTTTTTATTTTTTACAGTGTAGTTACGTTTTGACCACCAAATCAACAAGACTAGGGGCAACATTTATAACTTGTCAGTTCAATTAAATGGATCCTAATACATATCATGTTAAATCAGATATAATACACCCTCATCTTTTGTCATTCTTACCTTCTTAATCCAGTTTCAAGTCGGTTGGAAGAAAAAGGCCTACACCATGTACTTCAAAATGCAAGAACCTGAGAGCAAAAGACAAAAATGCTGTTTGGTTATGCGAGGTTATAAAAGAGGAAGTGTGACCTACTTACTCTTAGTAAAGCATAAAGGTGTGAAAGAAACGAAAGTATGCAGAATTTTCTTCCAAATAAGTCTGTTTTGCTTTTAGCCCATCTCTGGCCCATCCCACTGCCACTTTAACTAACATGTTGAATTATCGTTTTCGAAAAAAAGAAAATTATGTGCTTGATAAAGCATGACAAACCCTATGCAATAATAATAATAATAATAATAATAATAATAAACAGAAGAAGAAGAAAATCAACATCTGCTGCCATTATGTTTAAGTAAGTTTTTCAGATAAAAATGAACTGGTTCACATTTACCAAAAGCCTAAATTGATTGTAGAAACAGTCACACAAATTATCTTACAATTGCAGGCTGTTTCCCAAAAGCATCTTCTACAAGTGCTCTGCAGTAATTGTACTAAAGTTTACTAAAACAGTGCATAGTAAGTAGGCACACATATGCTGTCAGCTGCAAGACAAATGCAAAATTACATTAATATTTTATTTATATTTAAATCAATCATTAAAATAAATGAAAATAATGCTTTAAAATTAAACATGAAGTAATGACGTGCACTTAATAACAACAAAGTACACCGATTTGTGCAAAGATTCATCGTTGTTAGAAAATTGGTTGTTTATATGAGAGTTGCTTTTGAAAATCAATTTCATTGTGATTTTAAAAAGCAGTAGAAAGCCAGCAAAGTCTTTGACCCAGAAATGCATCATTCAAGATGATATATGCCATCGTGAACCGCTTGACAGTGAAAATTAACGCACTATGCAGAATTTTCCCAAAAATAAAATAGGCCTACTGACGCACACAAAATTACCCCTCTCAATGATTACTTGTGATCCACTAGAAATGTGTGGTGTTACTTGTGTCTACAGAGATACTGTCCTCTACCTGTACTGTTCTTATTTGCTAATTGTTTTATGAAGGTATTTTTGACGCAAAACAACTGAGCGTCTGTGACATTTTTATTTATTTATTTGTCTTTTCTTTCCTTTTTTGCCAAAGCTTTACAGTGATGAATGATATCTTGCTTGTATGAGCAACCAGCATAGGTATGACTAAATTACGAGTAACAGTTGGGAAAACAATGCAGTGATTGCGCTGGCGCCTCACACACACACACACACACACACACACACACACAGATGTCTGGTTTATTATCCTTGTGGGTCTCTATAGGTGCAATGGTTTTTATACTGTCCACACTGTATTTTTTATCCCCTAACCCTACCCATAAACCTAACCCTTACAAAAAACTTTCTGCATTTTTACTTTCTCAAAAAAAAAAAACTCATTCTGTATGATTTATAAGCTTTTGTACCCATGGGGACCTCAAGCCAGTCCCCACAATGTCAAAAATTTCAGGTTTTACTATCCTTGTGGGGACATTTGGTCCCCACAATGTAGCAAAAACAAGTACACACACACACACACACACACACAAACACACACACCATTTTTGCTACGTTGACATTGCAGCCTATTCATTGTCAAACTAAAATACATAAAAAAAATAATAATAATAAAACATAAAAGTTACAATGTTTAATACAAACAGTCCGTTGTTCCATTCAGCGACCAGCGCCTCAATGTGCTGTTATAGTCTTTGTGAAGGATAATGTTGTGGATAATTTGGTGTGGAGAGAAGGGAATAAAATAAAATAATACTTGTGTTTATAATGTTTGTAAACATTTTGATTTAGGCTACTGGTATTTTAGCCTAGCGGGTTTTCAAACGATTTTTACAAGTAGGTGTTTTTAACTATACGGCAAACATTTGAAATATCTTTAAAAATACTATAACGTCTTTTAAAGCATTGAAAGTTTTTTTTTTTTTCGTTTAAAAAAGTTTTTTTTTTTCTTTCTTTCTTTTTGAGTAGCCTAAAGAAAACACTGAATGGCAGCCTAATAATACAGAGAAACGCATGAACAGAAAATTCTGCTCAGAGTGAACCGATTTTTTTATTTATTTATTTATTTTTTTTGGCTTAAGCCCTGCTTAAAGCATACAGAGCCCCGGACAAAATTAAATCGTCTGCACAAATTCGTTTTCTCATTTTACTAAATTGTGCGCACGAACATTCGTTTCATTATTTTACTAAGTCGTGCACACGACATTACTAAATCGTAACCAGGATTTAGTCGGATCAAAACGAATTTTTAAAACGAGGGAGCGAATACTGTGGGCACGATTTAATTTTTTTTTCTTGTCATGTACGCTCCCACATTTTGCTATTATTGCTGCAGTGAATATGGTGCAAAACACATTTACCTGCATTAAACAATATGAAGTCACGGACGAATTGTGTACCTCAGTACTTAAAATTTGTGGCGTTGTCGTAATGCTCTTGTGTTTGTACTAGAAAAAGCATCCAATATATATATATATATATATATATATATATATGTGTGTGTGTGTGTGTGTGTGTGTGTGTGTGTATCCTATTACAATAATTCACATACTGATTTGTGGATGTATTCATCCGTGACTTCACATTTTTAATGCAGGTGTGTAAATGTAATAGCAATAGCAATAGTAGCAAAACGTGAGAGCGTACAAGTTTCTTGATTTATGTACCTGCAATGAAGGATTCGAGAAGGTGTGGATATTCTCTACAACATGTGTGGCTATTCTCTACAACTATAAATTCGCTTTTTGATGCTCGAGGTACCCCTTTAGCGTCACTTTTGAACGTGCAGGGTCCTCCATTGATTTCAAATATAAGTACAGTCACAGGTATTTACTGCAGGCACTTATCATGCACGAGCAGTATAAAAGCATTACAAACAAGTCGTGTTGCATTTCAAGTCTTCTGAAGCCATATGATGCAAAGAAGAGAGTAAAACATAAGGTATAATCCCTAAAAATGATCCAGCTCCGTGACACAATTGGTCACAAGGCACACAAGAGCCAATGGCATTTCACAACCACAGCTGACGTAACGCTTCTTCTGGCGCCATCCCAGCTAACAAAAAAAGGTCGCCACAACGTCCCCTGAATGGCATCTGCGAACGTCCCCTGGACGTCATCGTGTAGGGTTTTTTGGACGTCATGGGGACGTTGCGAGTTCGTTCGCGGGACGTTCATGAAAACATTGTGGGGACCTATAGCGAACGTTCGCTACAGGTCATTTTAATGTATGTAAACATGTCATTAGTCAGATCAGACAAAACTGATCTACCCAAGGAATAAACACACAAGCAATAGTACGTTAACAATACTTTTTTATTTGTTAAAATATCTTTCTTTTGTGTGTGTGTGTGTGTGTGTGTGTGTGTGT
>VONZ01003087.1:0-28897 GCA_012976165.1 Labeo catla | reverse complement strand
TTTTTTCTTTAGTTGGAACAAAGAAACTTTGAAACACATCAGTTGAAATACTGTTTTTTGACCCTAGTCAGTTAGGAGAAATAATTTTTATTTAAAAAAATATTTTTTATTCAGTGCCGATAACCTTGTGGGCAGTGCGCTGACATGCAGCGCCGTTTGCTTCGGGCGTCCCGAGTTCAAATCCTGGCTCAAGGACCTTCCTGATTCCACCCTCTTCTCTCTCTCCCACTTTGGGAGAGATATATATATATATATATTAGGGGTGTAATGATCAGTGTTGGGCAAGTTACTCTGAAAATGTAATTAAATTACTGATTACTGATTACTCCTTTGAAAAGTAATCAAATTACTGTTCTGATTACTTTATTTCAAAAGTAATTAGTTACATTACTCGTTACGCTACTTTTTTTCTGTACATCCATGAAATTTACGTGAAATAGTGAACTTGTGTGTTGCTTACCATCCCAGCATAAACGCTCCGATAAAATATTTGTTATTAAAGCATCAACATTCACAAACCACTGTTATTATAACTAAAAGCAATAGGCTGCTGCATGTGTAGTTGCAGAATGCACGGCATTTCGAGCGGTGAGTGGATTCTCTGATTGTCCATTGCATTTCAGAAATCAGCATTGTTCAATGCTGCAAACACATGTTATAAATAGAAACTCTGCCTATGCTTACGCCTGTTAATCGTTTTTGTTTTATATAGTTGTTCTTGTTGCTTTTGTGCAATACATGAATAGCAATTAATTTGTTTTAGATATTTTATATATTTGTCTATTTTATATATTTTATATATCTGTCTAAACATATTTTATATGTTTAGACAGTTCTATTTTGCGGGAGTCCCACAAATCATTTTATTCTATCGCATCCTGCACAAACACAAATCTCTGCCCGCCCGTGCCCGCACCCGCACTCACCCATCAAGTCTTGTACCGTGCAAGTCTTGTACTCTCTGTTGCGTCGAGTCCAGTGCCAGTGGATAGGAGACCACTCTCGCTGGACTCGACGCAACAGAGAGCGGCGCGGTACAACAATAGAAGCTGATGCGTTGCTCTCCGCACCCGGTACGTTCTCAATAAGTTTTAATGTGCCATGCTGCCCTTTCAGAGGTTTTAAATTTGAGTTTTTTACGGTTGAAAAAGATTTCTTCCCCTCTAATTGACAACGCACAATAATGTTCTTGCCTTTGACAGAAATAAACTAAAAATAAGGATTGTATTTCCAGCTACAGAACACGTGCTTTCCTCTCTCCATGCTGACTTTGTTTTCATTGGTAGTATCCGCCTCACAGGCGCTTTCCAGTCAAAGCAGTTTTCAGGTAAAGGACGTTGCGAGTGCTTGCCAACACCCTTTTTATAATCTACATGATAAATCACATTCTGTCGACAATGACGTAACGCAGCGGTAACGCATGCTTGTAACTAAACTCTAATTACTCATTTGGAAATTATAATGCATTAAATTACTCCGTTACTAAAAAAATAATAAAATTACAGTAACGCGTTACAAAGTAATGCGTTACTGCCCAACACTGGTAATGATACATGTATTCGTACCGAACCGTCACAGTACGGGCATCTCGGTTCGGTGCATGAGGCCTTACAATGAATACAGGCAATCAGGCAATTCACCCTCAATCCAGAAGGATTTTTTTTTTTTTTTTAAAAATGTATTCCTATGATACTTCTACATTTAGTGTTAATAGCTCATGTATTGTTGTATGTGTTATATACCATTTCAACACTAAAAGCACTGATGTCAATGTTATTACAAAAGATTAAACATTTAGCATTAAAACACAGTTCAATCTATAGCAATCTATAAGACTCATTAAAAAATAAATAAATAAAATTTATTCCACATAACACAAGACCAGTTTAATCTATTAGTGTTAAAACAAAAATTATTTCATAGCAATGACAGTTAAAAAAAAAGAAAAAAAATGTTTTAACTTGTCGCTTAACTTAACATCACTTAACATTTTAAGTTGACTAAACTTAAAATTTTAAGTCAGCAAGTCAAAAATTATTTTAAGTTGATATGAAAGTATTATGTTTTTCTTTTGTTTGTTTGTTTTACAGTGCAGGACAAAATAGTATTCTGATATTTATATTTAACAATTTATAATCCAAACCTGTCAGACCTATTGTCAGTTGTGAACCATTTCCCTCCAATAGATCTTGAAGAATAAGAAAACATGAAAACGTTATGGTCATTTGCAGTACTGCTCCTGTCTGGTAAGAAACCTATTTTTAAAATATTGATAGAAACACTTATAAAATAAAATAAAATAAAATAAAATAAAACAATAAATAAGACACTGTACTATATAATTTCTAATATTATCTTTTTTTTTACTTTACAGCTAGAATATCGAAGAGTAATCATGATCCAACAGCAATCACAACTGCTATTATAACACCTGATACAGTATTTACAACAAGCACCACAGATTCAACACATGAGATGACAAAAACCACTGAAATGCATACAACAACTGAACAAAGCATGGCAGTTTTGACAACAAACTCTGTTACTGTTACAAAAGCACCTGAAAAGCTGTCAATATTTACAACTGAACCAATCAGAAATTCTGGATTGCCAACCAGCAGACCAGTGGAAACAACAATCCAGTTAACCAGTATAAAGAATGATCAAGAAACAACTGGAGAGCCATCAACATCTTTAATCCATGAAACAACAACTGTAACTGAACCGATCACATCCACTGGACTGACTTCTAAAAGACCAGAGGAAACAATGACTAGTGAGTCATTAACATCTTCAGTCAGTGTGATTTCAACTAAACCAATCACAACCATTGGACTGTCATCTGAAATACCAGAGACAACAATGCCATCAACAAGCATAAGAAGTTATCCAGATAAAACAAGCACAAGACCAACAACAATGACTCATGAAAGCACAACTGTTATGCCAACCACAGCAGGAGAGCCATCAAAACCTACAACCCACGAGGCAACAACTGAAACACCATCAATGATAACTGCTGGACAAGAAACTAGTACAACGACTGAAATACTGCAATCAACAAGCATAAATAATCCTCAAGAAACAACAACTGAAAAACCAACAACAAAACCTCAAAGAAGCACAATATTTTTGCCAAAAACCACAACCAATGTTCACATAACAACCGGGGAGCCAACAGCATCTACAGTCCATGAGACAACAACTGCATCTGAATCGATCACTTCCACTGGACCGGCAACAGGTACTGCACCTGAAACGAAAATGCTAACAAGTATAAGAAATTCTCCAGATATAACAACTGGAAAATCAAACCCAACAACTGCTCAAGAAAGCACAACAGTTTTTCCACAAACTACAGGCAGTGTTCAAATAACAACTGGTGAGCCAGTTACACTTTCAGTTCACAAAACAACAACTGTTACTGAACCGATCACAACCACTGACCTGACCTCTAGAAGAGCAGCAGAGACAACAGTGCAATCAACAAGTATAACAAATGATCATGAAATGACTAGTGAACCATTAATCCATGAGGAAACAACTGTAAAACCACCACTGACAACTACTGCACAGGAAACTAGTACAACTGTTGAGATAACAATGCAATCAACAAGTGTAAGTAGTCCTCCTAATACAACAACTGAAAAACCAACAACAAAGCCCCCAAAAATCACCAACCCTCTGCCAACAACCGCAGCCAGTGTTCAAATAACAACTGGTGAGCCATCAACATCTACAGGCCATGAGACAACAACTGCATCTGAATCAATTACTTCCACTGTACCAGCAACAAGTACTGCACCTGAAACGAAAACGCAAACAACTTCAGGAAATACTCCAGATATAACAACTGGAAAATCAAAACCAACAACAGCTCAAGAAAGCACCACAGTTTTTCCACAAACCATGACCAGTGTTCAAATAACAACTGGTGAGCCATTAACACTTTCTGTTCACAAAACAACAACTGTAACTGAACCGATCACAACTAATGAATTGACCTCTAGAAGACCAGCAGAGACAACAATTATGAAGAATCGTCAAGAAACAACTTTGGAACCATTAACATCTTCAATCCATGAGACAACAACTGTTATGCCAACAGCATGGACTCAACAAAGCACTGTTCTTTTTCCAACATCCTCAGTTAGTGTTAAAATAACTAGTGAGGAGTCATTAACATCTACAAGCCATGACAGAGCAACAGTAACAGTTCCAGATACAACTAATAGGTTTACAGATACACCAGTCGTGATACTACCTACAGCCTCGCAAGACCAAGTAACTAGCTCAGTATCTACAGTGGAACAAACCACCACTACCCATTTGACCACTAACACCCTAGCATCGCTTGATCTTGATCCCCCCAAAGAGAATGAGGGGTATATTACCCTACAGTTTCGCTTAAATCTGGATTTCATACAAGATTATTATGACAAAACAACATATAAATATAAAGAATTGGAAAGAGAAGTAACAACTGAGGTAATGCACTATTACCTTACACCCAATTTTGAAGTAAAACATGTAGATTAGAACATTCAAACACACTGTTGATTGTTTACCATTTTATTCAATGTACTTGTAATTTTAAATAGTTATGCTTAACATTCTGCTTATATACAGTTCCTGCTCTTTTTGCTTTTTCAGCTAAATCGAGGATGCAAATCTCAATACCCACTTACATTCCTGAGATCAATTGTCACGGGTTTTTGGTGAGAAACGTTTACTTGATTTTGACATTATTAATTTGCTGTAAAAATGAATATGCAAACTTTACAGCTGTAAAAATAATTCTTTAAATATATGTTAAATATGCCTAAGAAGTAACAACTTCCATTACCATTTTATTATTGATTGATTGATTGAAGTGCATAATTCGTAAAAAAATAAGATATTCTACATATTACATTGATTTTAACCACTTTTAATTATATGACTCGATTGGTCATATAATCATTGAATAAATTGTCAGTTATTAAAGCTGTGTATTGTGCAAAAAATAAAAAATAAATGGTGCAATCCTGAACATAATTGCAAAACTGCCCCACCAGTGAACCCCATACTACACAATTACACAGCATTACAGCAAATGGAAAGGATAATTTTAAAATAACAGTACTCTTTTCCCTTTAGGCCTGGTTCTGTAGGTGTGAGCAGTCAGATAATTTTTGAAAATCAGAATGTGGTTCCCAGCACAGCAGACATGGCAGAATCACTGACAGAAACATTAAGCTCATCCTCTCTAAATGTAATCACATCCAGTATTGTTGCAAGTGAGTAATACATTCTGTTTTAAAATTTTCTCAGATCTGAAGGTCATATTTCTTGAAGCCAAATAAAATATATATACAGTATACATATAACATGTTTCCAAAATAAATGTAATAGAGTATGATTATGAAAATATTACTTGTTTACTATAAATCAAGTGTATGTTTATACCAATAAAATAGGTTCTCGAACTGAAGACACCACAACTGAGAAGACATCAACAACTCAAGAAAGCATGTATCTTTTCACAACCTCAGAAACTGAACAAACAACAACTTCTCAGGACTTAAAGTATACAACCTACAAAACAAGTGTAACAGAACCCATTGTGACCAATGGACTTACAAGTACACTAGCTGTGACAACAATGCAAGTAACAATGAGCAATGCACCAGATATAACAACTGAAAAGCAAGCAACAACAACTGAAAGAACAACACTTCAGCCAACAATGCAATCAACAACTTTTAAGACATCATTATTTACAGTGCATGAGACTACAACAGTACCAGTCCATTCCACTGAACAGACAACTAGTATACCAACTGAGTCAGCAATGAAATCAACAGATATGAATTCTGCAGCTAAAACAACTGAAAAGGGAACAACAACTCTTGAGATAACAACTATAACCAAACCAGACACAACCATTGGGATTGTCACTACAAAACAAGCTGAGATAACAACGCAATCAACAAGCATTAGCACATCTGCAGATACAACAACTGAACAGAAAGAAACAACTGAACAAAGCACCAGTGCTTTTCCTACATCCTCAACCGATGAACCAAGAACAACTGATGAGCTATCAACTGCTATAAATCACAAGCCAGCAAGTACAACAGAACCAATCATAACAACAACACAGTCAAAAGGTGCAAGCCCTTTTGCAGCCACAACACCTGAGATGACAACTACTGGACAGGAAACTAGTACAACTACTGAGATAACAGGGCAATCAACAAGTATAAGTGATAAAACAACTGAAAATCCATCAACAAAAAGCACCAACCTTCTGCCAACAACCACAGCCAGTGTTCAAATAACAACTGGTGAGCCATCAACATCTACAGTCCATGAGACAGCAACTGCATCTGAATCATTCACTTCCACTGGACCAGCAAGTACTAAACCTGAGATGAAAAAAATGCAAACAACTACAAGAAATACTCCAGAAATAACAAGTGGAAAAATAAAACCAACAACTGCTCAAGAAAGCACAACAGTTTTTCCACAAACCATGACCAGTGATCAAATAACAACTGGTGAGTCAGTAACACTTTCAGTTCACAAAACAACAGCTGTAACTGAACCGATCACAACCACTGACCTGACCTCTAGAAGAGCAGCAGAGACAACACTGCAATCAACAAGTATAACAAATGGTCAAGAAATGACTAGTGAACCATTAATCCATGAGGAAACAACTGTAAAACCACCACTGACTACAACTACTGCACAGGAAACTACTGCAACTGTTGAGATAACAATGCAATCAACAAGTGCAAGTAGTCCTCCTGATACAACAACTGAAAAAACAACAACAAAGCCCTCAAAAAGCACCAACCCTCTGCCAACAACCGCAGCCAGTGTTCAAATAACAACTGGTGAGCCATCGACATCTACAGTCCATAAGACAACAACTGCATCTGAATCAATTACTTCCACTGGACCAGCAACAAGTACTGCACCTGAAACGAAAATGCAAACAACTACAGGAAATACTCCAGAAATAACAACTGGAAATTCAAAACCAACAACAGCTCAAGAAAGCACCACAGTTTTTCCACAAACCATGACCAGTGTTCAAATAACAACTGGTGAGCCATTAACACTTTCTGTTCACAAAACAACAACTGTAACTGAACCGATCACAACTAATGAATTGACCTCTAGAAGACCAGCAGAGACAACAATTATGAAGAATCGTCAAGAAACAACTTTGGAACCATTAACATCTTCAATCCATGAGACAACAACTGTTATGCCAACAGCATGGACTCAACAAAGCACTGTTCTTTTTCCAACATCCTCAGTTAGTGTTAAAATAACTAGTGAGGAGTCATTAACATCTACAAGCCATGACAGAGCAACAGTAACAGTTCCAGATACAACTAATAGGTTTACAGATACACCAGTCGTGATACTACCTACAGCCTCGCAAGACCAAGTAACTAGCTCAGTATCTACAGTGGAACAAACCACCACTACCCATTTGACCACTAACACCCTAGCATCGCTTGATCTTGATCCCCCCAAAGAGAATGAGGGGTATATTACCCTACAGTTTCGCTTAAATCTGGATTTCATACAAGATTATTATGACAAAACAACATATAAATATAAAGAATTGGAAAGAGAAGTAACAACTGAGGTAATGCACTATTACCTTACACCCAATTTTGAAGTAAAACATGTAGATTAGAACATTCAAACACACTGTTGATTGTTTACCATTTTATTCAATGTACTTGTAATTTTAAATAGTTATGCTTAACATTCTGCTTATATACAGTTCCTGCTCTTTTTGCTTTTTCAGCTAAATCGAGGATGCAAATCTCAATACCCACTTACATTCCTGAGATCAATTGTCACGGGTTTTTGGTGAGAAACGTTTACTTGATTTTGACATTATTAATTTGCTGTAAAAATGAATATGCAAACTTTACAGCTGTAAAAATAATTCTTTAAATATATGTTAAATATGCCTAAGAAGTAACAACTTCCATTACCATTTTATTATTGATTAATTGATTGAAGTGCATAATTCGTAAAAAAAATAAGATATTCTACATATTACATTGATTTTAACCACTTTTAATTATATGACTCGATTGGTCATATAATCATTGAATAAATTGTCAGTTATTAAAGCTGTGTATTGTGCAAAAAAAAAATAAATAAATGGTGCAATCCTGAACATAATTGCAAAACTGCCCCACCAGTGAACCCCATACTACACAATTACACAGCATTACAGCAAATGGAAAGGATAATTTTAAAATAACAGTACTCTTTTCCCTTTAGGCCTGGTTCTGTAGGTGTGAGCAGTCAGATAATTTTTGAAAATCAGAATGTGGTTCCCAGCACAGCAGACATGGCAGAATCACTGACAGAAACATTAAGCTCATCCTCTCTAAATGTAATCACATCCAGTATTGTTGCAAGTGAGTAATACATTCTGTTTTAAAATTTTCTCAGATCTGAAGGTCATATTTCTTGAAGCCAAATAAAATATATATACAGTATACATATAACATGTTTCCAAAATAAATGTAATAGAGTATGATTATGAAAATATTACTTGTTTACTATAAATCAAGTGTATGTTTATACCAATAAAATAGGTTCTCGAACTGAAGACACCACAACTGAGAAGACATCAACAACTCAAGAAAGCATGTATCTTTTCACAACCTCAGAAACTGAACAAACAACAACTTCTCAGGACTTAAAGTATACAACCTACAAAACAAGTGTAACAGAACCCATTGTGACCAATGGACTTACAAGTACACTAGCTGTGACAACAATGCAAGTAACAATGAGCAATGCACCAGATATAACAACTGAAAAGCAAGCAACAACAACTGAAAGAACAACACTTCAGCCAACAATGCAATCAACAACTTTTAAGACATCATTATTTACAGTGCATGAGACTACAACAGTACCAGTCCATTCCACTGAACAGACAACTAGTATACCAACTGAGTCAGCAATGAAATCAACAGATATGAATTCTGCAGCTAAAACAACTGAAAAGGGAACAACAACTCTTGAGATAACAACTATAACCAAACCAGACACAACCATTGGGATTGTCACTACAAAACAAGCTGAGATAACAACGCAATCAACAAGCATTAGCACATCTGCAGATACAACAACTGAACAGAAAGAAACAACTGAACAAAGCACCAGTGCTTTTCCTACATCCTCAACCGATGAACCAAGAACAACTGATGAGCTATCAACTGCTATAAATCACAAGCCAGCAAGTACAACAGAACCAATCATAACAACAACACAGTCAAAAGGTGCAAGCCCTTTTGCAGCCACAACACCTGAGATGACAACTACTGGACAGGAAACTAGTACAACTACTGAGATAACAGGGCAATCAACAAGTATAAGTGATAAAACAACTGAAAATCCATCAACAAAAAGCACCAACCTTCTGCCAACAACCACAGCCAGTGTTCAAATAACAACTGGTGAGCCATCAACATCTACAGTCCATGAGACAGCAACTGCATCTGAATCATTCACTTCCACTGGACCAGCAAGTACTAAACCTGAGATGAAAAAAATGCAAACAACTACAAGAAATACTCCAGAAATAACAAGTGGAAAAATAAAACCAACAACTGCTCAAGAAAGCACAACAGTTTTTCCACAAACCATGACCAGTGATCAAATAACAACTGGTGAGTCAGTAACACTTTCAGTTCACAAAACAACAGCTGTAACTGAACCGATCACAACCACTGACCTGACCTCTAGAAGAGCAGCAGAGACAACACTGCAATCAACAAGTATAACAAATGGTCAAGAAATGACTAGTGAACCATTAATCCATGAGGAAACAACTGTAAAACCACCACTGACTACAACTACTGCACAGGAAACTACTGCAACTGTTGAGATAACAATGCAATCAACAAGTGCAAGTAGTCCTCCTGATACAACAACTGAAAAAACAACAACAAAGCCCTCAAAAAGCACCAACCCTCTGCCA
The DNA here is from genome assembly GCA_012976165.1 of Labeo catla. Classification (NCBI taxonomy): domain Eukaryota; kingdom Metazoa; phylum Chordata; class Actinopteri; order Cypriniformes; family Cyprinidae; genus Labeo; species Labeo catla. The sequence goes on along the minus strand of VONZ01003087.1, from coordinate 18,879 downwards.
ACAACCGCAGCCAGTGTTCAAATAACAACTGGTGAGCCATCGACATCTACAGTCCATAAGACAACAACTGCATCTGAATCAATTACTTCCACTGGACCAGCAACAAGTACCTCGCACCTGAAACAAAACGCAAACAACTTGTGAAATACTCCAGATATAACAACTGGAAATTCAAAACCAACAACAGCTTCCAAGAAAGCACTACAGTTTTTCCAGCTAAAACCATGACCAGTAAGCACCCAAATAAATAACTCAGGAGCCATTAACACTTTCTGTTCACAAAACAACAACTGTAACTGAACCGATCACAACTAATGAATTGACCTCTAGAAGACCAGCAGAGACAACAATTATGAAGAATCGTCAAGAAACAACTTTGGAACCATTAATATCTTCAATCCATGACAACAACTGCTATGCCAACAGCATGGATTCCAACAGCACTGTTCTTTTTCCAACATCCCTCAGTTAGTGTTTAAAATAACTAGTGGAGAGTCATTAACATCTACAGCTTCATGACAGAGCAACAGTAACAGTTCCAGATACAACTAATAGGTTTACAGATACACCAGTCGTGATACTACCTACAGCCTCGCAAGACCAAGTAACTAGCTCAGTATCTACAGTGGAACAAACCACCACTACCCATTTGACCACTAACACCCTAGCATCGCTTGATCTTGATCCCCCCAAAGAGAATGAGGGGTATATTACCCTACAGTTTCGCTTAAATCTGGATTTCATACAAGATTATTATGACAAAACAACATATAAATATAAAGAATTGGAAAGAGAAGTAACAACTGAGGTAATGCACTATTACCTTACACCCAATTTTGAAGTAAAACATGTAGATTAGAACATTCAAACACACTGTTGATTGTTTACCATTTTATTCAATGTACTTGTAATTTTAAATAGTTATGCTTAACGTTCTGCTTATATACAGTTCCTGCTCTTTTTGCTTTTTCAGCTAAATCGAGGATGCAAATCTCAATACCCACTTACATTCCTGAGATCAATTGTCACGGGTTTTTGGTGAGAAACGTTTACTTGATTTTGACATTATTAATTTGCTGTAAAAATGAATATGCAAACTTTACAGCTGTAAAAATAATTCTTTAAATATATGTTAAATATGCCTAAGAAGTAACAACTTCCATTACCATTTTATTATTGATTGATTGATTGAAGTGCATAATTCGTAAAAAAATAAGATATTCTACATATTACATTGATTTTAACCACTTTTAATTATATGACTCGATTGGTCATATAATCATTGAATAAATTGTCAGTTATTAAAGCTGTGTATTGTGCAAAAAATAAAAAATAAATGGTGCAATCCTGAACATAATTGCAAAACTGCCCCACCAGTGAACCCCATACTACACAATTACACAGCATTACAGCAAATGGAAAGGATAATTTTAAAATAACAGTACTCTTTTCCCTTTAGGCCTGGTTCTGTAGGTGTGAGCAGTCAGATAATTTTTGAAAATCAGAATGTGGTTCCCAGCACAGCAGACATGGCAGAATCACTGACAGAAACATTAAGCTCATCCTCTCTAAATGTAATCACATCCAGTATTGTTGCAAGTGAGTAATACATTCTGTTTTAAAATTTTCTCAGATCTGAAGGTCATATTTCTTGAAGCCAAATAAAATATATATACAGTATACATATAACATGTTTCCAAAATAAATGTAATAGAGTATGATTATGAAAATATTACTTGTTTACTATAAATCAAGTGTATGTTTATACCAATAAAATAGGTTCTCGAACTGAAGACACCACAACTGAGAAGACATCAACAACTCAAGAAAGCATGTATCTTTTCACAACCTCAGAAACTGAACAAACAACAACTTCTCAGGACTTAAAGTATACAACCTACAAAACAAGTGTAACAGAACCCATTGTGACCAATGGACTTACAAGTACACTAGCTGTGACAACAATGCAAGTAACAATGAGCAATGCACCAGATATAACAACTGAAAAGCAAGCAACAACAACTGAAAGAACAACACTTCAGCCAACAATGCAATCAACAACTTTTAAGACATCATTATTTACAGTGCATGAGACTACAACAGTACCAGTCCATTCCACTGAACAGACAACTAGTATACCAACTGAGTCAGCAATGAAATCAACAGATATGAATTCTGCAGCTAAAACAACTGAAAAGGGAACAACAACTCTTGAGATAACAACTGTAACCAAACCAGACACAACCATTGGGATTGTCACTACAAAACAAGCTGAGATAACAACGCAATCAACAAGCATTAGCACATCTGCAGATACAACAACTGAACAGAAAGAAACAACTGAACAAAGCACCAGTGCTTTTCCTACATCCTCAACCGATGCACCAAGAACAACTGATGAGCTATCAACTGCTATAAATCACAAGCCAGCAAGTACAACAGAACCAATCATAACAACAACACAGTCAAAAAGTGCAAGCACTTTTGCAGCCACAACACCTGAGATGACAACTACTGGACAGGAAACTAGTACAACTACTGAGATAACAGGGCAATCAACAAGTATAAGTGATAAAACAACTGAAAATCCATCAACAAAAAGCACCAACCTTCTGCCAACAACCACACCCAGTGTTCAAATAACAACTGGTGAGCCATCAACATCTACAGTCCATGAGACAGCAACTGCATCTGAATCATTCAATTCCACTGGACCAGCAAGTACTAAACCTGAGATGAAAAAAATGCAAACAACTACAAGAAATACTCCAGAAATAACAAGTGGAAAAATAAAACCAACAACTGCTCAAGAAAGCACAACAGTTTTTCCACAAACCATGACCAGTGATCAAATAACAACTGGTGAGTCAGTAACACTTTCAGTTCACAAAACAACAGCTGTAACTGAACCGATCACAACCACTGACCTGACCTCTAGAAGAGCAGCAGAGACAACACTGCAATCAGCAAGTATAACAAATGGTCAAGAAATGACTAGTGAACCATTAATCCATGAGGAAACAACTGTAAAACCAACACTGACTACAACTACTGCACAGGAAACTACTGCAACTGTTGAGATAACAATGCAATCAACAAGTGTAAGTAGTCCTCCTGATACAACAACTGAAAAACCAACAACAAAGGCCCCAAAAAGCACCAACCCTCTGCCAACAACCGCAGCCAGTGTTCAAATAACAAATGGTGAGCCATCGACATCTACAGTCCATAAGACAACAACTGCATCTGAATCAATTACTTCCACTGGACCAGCAACAAGTACTGCACCTGAAACGAAAATGCAAACAACTACAGGAAATACTCCAGAAATAACAAGTGGAAAAATAAAACCAACAACTGCTCAAGAAAGCACAACAGTTTTTCCACAAACCATGACCAGTGATCAAATAACAACTGGTGAGTCAGTAACACTTTCAGTTCACAAAACAACAGCTGTAACTGAACCGATCACAACCACTGACCTGACCTCTAGAAGAGCAGCAGAGACAACACTGCAATCAGCAAGTATAACAAATGGTCAAGAAATGACTAGTGAACCATTAATCCATGAGGAAACAACTGTAAAACCAACACTGACTACAACTACTGCACAGGAAACTACTGCAACTGTTGAGATAACAATGCAATCAACAAGTGTAAGTAGTCCTCCTGATACAACAACTGAAAAACCAACAACAAAGGCCCCAAAAAGCACCAACCCTCTGCCAACAACCGCAGCCAGTGTTCAAATAACAAATGGTGAGCCATCGACATCTACAGTCCATAAGACAACAACTGCATCTGAATCAATTACTTCCACTGGACCAGCAACAAGTACTGCACCTGAAACGAAAATGCAAACAACTACAGGAAATACTCCAGAAATAACAAGTGGAAAAATAAAACCAACAACTGCTCAAGAAAGCACAACAGTTTTTCCACAAACCATGACCAGTGATCAAATAACAACTGGTGAGTCAGTAACACTTTCAGTTCACAAAACAACAGCTGTAACTGAACCGATCACCACCACTGAACTGACTTCTAGAAGACCAGCAGAGACAACACTGCAATCAACAAGTATAAAGAATGGTGAAGAAACAACTTTGGAGCCATTAACATCTTCAATCCATGAGACAACAACTTTTACGCCAACAGTATCAACTCAACAAAGCACTGTTCTTTTGCCAACAACCTCAGTTAGTGTTAAAATAACTACTGAGGAGTCATTAACATCTACAAGCCAAGACAGAGCAACAGTAACAGTTCCAGACACAACCAACAGACTTACAGATACAGCAGCTGTGATGCTACCTACAGCCTCGCAATACCCAATAACTAGTTCAGCAGTTGAACAAACCACTACTACCCATTTCAGCACTACCACCCTAGAACCGCTTGATCTTGATCCCCCCACAGAGAATGAGGGGTATATTAATCTGCAATTTCGCATAAGTCTGGATTTCATACAGGATTATTATGACAAAACAACATATAAATATAAAGAATTGGAAAGAGAAGTAACAACTGAGGTAATGCACTATTACCTTACACCCAATTTTGAAGTAAAACATGTAGATTAGAACATTCAAACATTGCTTTACCATTTTATTCAATGTACTTGCAATTTTAACTATATATAGGTATGCTTAATGTTCTGCTTATATATAATTACTGCTCTTTATTTGCTTTTTCAGCTAAATCGAGGATGCAAATCTCAATACCCACTTACATTCCTGAGATCAATTGTCACTGGTTTTTGGTGAGAAAAGTTAACTTGATTTTGACATTATTAATTTGCTGTTAGAATGAATATGCAAACTTTACAACTGTAAAAATAATTCTTTAAACATGTTAAACATGCCTAAGATCAGTTGCCATGGTTTTAATAGTTATTTAAAAAACACAGATTAATTGATGGATGGACTGACTGATTTATTGCCACCAAGTTGTGAATTATGTAAGTGCGTGATTCATAAAAATGTAATGTCTCAGGGTTAAGTACGTAACCCTCGTTCCCTGATGGAGAGAATGGAGACGTTACATCTTACTTGGGAGCACCAGTCACCTCTGAGTTTAAGCGAAAAGGCCAATGAGATATGGCTCCAAGAATTGGATTTTGCATGCCGAACCACTCTCCCGTACGTACATGTGTATATGCCAAGACGTGTCTCTGCATTCAGTGAGTGGTTCATTGTTGTGGCAAGGGGACATAATGTCTCCGTTCCTTTCTTCAGGTAAAGAGGGATATGTACGTAACTGAGACATTCCCTATCTGTTGGTCACTACGAGTTATGTTGTGATGACATTAGGGGTCCTATGGAAAGTACCGCAACCACTGAACGCCGTTACAACCTGTGGCAATTGAAACAACTCAAAATGTTGACAAGACGCACCATGTCAAAGTAAATGCTATGCATAAATTTACTAACCTTGGTGCCGAGGGGGGCCAATGGTGAGTACATTACAACTGGAGGAGGCCATGCTGCTGTTCCATCCACAAAAATTTCTTAACAGAAGGAATTTCAACCTTCAGGAGAAAGACTGCTTCAGATATTTCTTACTTTTTTTAGCTGGCTAGATGGTCATTTTGGGAAAGTGAGCCTTCCAAGCAGAAGGTTGCTACAGACACCACATTCCAAGATATTATATAGAGATATAATATAGAATTCCAAGATTCCACATATATGCGCAGTCAAGGCTCTGTCCAGGATCCGGAGGCTGCCTGCCTGTTGTATTTAGCATTCCAGCCTGACCTAGATCTGTCATGACAGCAATATGCTGGGACACTCATTCTAAGGGCACTCCTGCCTGTTCGAAAGGCAAGGTCCAACCAGGGGTTGAATGTGCAGCGACACATCAGCATTATGGTCATGTTGAATGTGCAGCGACACATCAGCATTATGGTCATGTGTTGTGTGCCATGGCGGCCATGCCCATATTTGGACTCGGTTGTGTAACCAGTGCTGAAGTGGTCTCATATGAAGCAATCTGGGTGCCATGACCATGGCTGCAGATGCCAAATGCGAGAGATTCTCTGCATGGGGGAGACCTTGCACCTTTCCCAACTGACCTGAAGCCCCAACCAGCTGTGGTGCCAAAGCACCAGGTTCCTGTGATCGCACAACTGTTCTCACAGGCCATGATGAACCAGCTGTCAAGATAGTTGAGGATCCCGATGCACATTTCCCATAGCGGGGAAGGGTGCCCTCCAAGACACATGGGGGCTGGGACAGCCCGAGAGGGGGGGACCTTGTATTGATATGCCTGACCCTCAAATGCCAACCGCAGGAACGGTCTGTGCCGAAGAAGAAACAAGATGTGAAAGTACGTGTCCTTCAGGTCAACCGCTGGAAACAAATCCTGAGGTTCAATACATCTGATGATGCGCTTCTGCATCAACCTCTTAAACGTAAGCATTGAGAAAGCACACATTGTCTCGACCAAGATAAGCCACAGAAGACACTCTTGGACTACCAAGGTGGACATCGCTTTCCAGAGGGACAGCGCTGTGACATTAGTTCTCCGGAGGGTGAAGTTGGTCACCGCACACAGTTCCTGCGTCATCCTTGGGTCAGTACTACCCTTGTGCATTTGTTTTAGTGCCTTGGCTTAGTGGACTTGCAGGATAGCCATGGAATGCAGGGCAGAGGCAGTCTGGTCCACAGAGCTGTAAGCCTTTGGCAGCCAAAGATGCCGTCAGCTTACAGGCTTTGGGCGGGAGACATGGCCGATTCCTTGAGGTGGCGGCATTTTGCGGTCACAAGTGCACCTCAACTGCTTTCTCCACCTGAGGAATGTCAGTGTACCCGTAGCCACCCCACCATCAAAGGTAGTGAGGACAAAGGAAGGCATCGAGTGGCTTCTGGCCGTAAAAGGCGCCTTCCATGACTTCATCACCTCCTCATGCACCTCCGGGAAGAAAGAAACTGGAGCAGAACGTCTGTGGGGACTGGCCTGGTGGATTTGCTCTCACTGTGATTTTCAGATCTCCCAGACCACTAGCCGGTGATCCTTTGCTAGAAGCAGGAAAAGCTGGACGGGTAGTAAAAGAGGGGCCTCTTCACTTCCTAAGAAAGGAGAGACGGGATTGTAGCATTGCCATGGTCATGCATTCACAGTACGGGCATGAGTCATCCACAAAAGTGCCTTCTGTGTTCTGTAATCCAAGTCACAGATGACAGCGGTCGTAACCGTCATCAGAGAAAAGGAAAAGACTGCAACCAAGAGGACACGGACGGATGGCATCTTTAAAAAGATGCAAGCCGTCCACGATTTGCTCTTTTAGGGAAACTGCTCTTTTAGTGCCGAAGTGCACAGGGGAATTAGGCTGTAAACAAGGGGAACACTGCTGAATTTGCCTTCTCACCAACACAAAGAGCATCCGTGGATGCACGCTAGGGATGCACGATATTATCGGACTGATATCGGAATCGGCCGATAATGACTTAAAATGTAAATATCGGCATCGGCCCGATATATAAAATTATGCCGATATGTCTTGCCGATAAGATGAATAAGTCAACTCACATGTGCTAAAGGTGCGCTAGGGATTAGATCATGTCAGCAGTGTGGCTCATTCCTGAAGCAAAGTTTTGACTGAATGAGGAGTAGATTCACTGTTTTGGATTGCTGCGTTTAAACTGAGAATGCATGATGCCTAGCAATAGTGCAGTGGCAGCAGTGGCTATAGGAGAAAGCGCGCCCTTGTTCCATTTGGGATCATTTACTGTTGCCTGTTTCATATCCAGTCACTTGATCGCTAAATGCACATTTAAATGGTTTTATGGTGCTCTTTGTTGTATTTTGAAACACAATGGCTATGTTTGCACATGTCATGATCTGCATGTGACCCCCACATGAGGTTAAGGTCACAGGAAAATTGATTTGTACATATTGTATTTATTATTTGCATGTTTATTTCTATGTATTTATATACTTTTATTGTTATGAGTGTGTATTTCAAAGAGAACAAAGTTGCATTTTCTAAATACTGAGTGGCAGTTGAGAGAAGAGTTGCCATGGCGACTTCAGTCAACAAAGAAGGCTGCTTGACTAAAGGCAAACTCTTGTCTCTCTCTTTCTTTACTACAAAAAAAAAAGGTTAGTAAAATGATCAAATGTCAAGAAAAAAACTATAATTACATTACTTACATTGAAGTGGTCAAGTTTATGAGTAACTGTACATAAAATAAGCATTTTAATATATTTATTGATGGGTTGTTTTTATGTTAAAGTTATCAACTGTCAGTGTGTGTGTACAAAAATACAGTATAACAGATACTGTTGTTACTTACCTATGTTACTTACCTGAATCCAGTCTGCTGTGTGAGTTGTGTAAAGCTGTGATAGAAGTTTGTTACCTCGTTTAACCATTTATTTGTTGCTACTGTGTGCTTGTATAGACTGATACATGTTTTTCCTATGTGGAATACTATGGGTTAAAGTTTCATGAATTTATTTTGATTAAAGTCAACAAAGAAGGCTGCTTGACTAAAGGCAAACTCTTGTCTCTCTCTTTCTTTACTACAAAAAAAAAAGACATTTCTCATCTGTTGAGTAGACTTCCAGGGCGGGGTCTGCAACAGATTTGTGGGGGCTCGTCCGGGATCAACTTCGTACAACACAGTGAAGCTGATCCACAGATTTCTGAACCGTGGGACCAGAGACGTGGTGGTACTGGAGCCGTGGTGCTGGTGATCATCAAGTCTACAGAGACGTCGAGTTGCAGAACGTGTGGAAGTGGCGAAAGGACAGCTGACTTCATCTTGGGAAATTGACTGTGACAAAAGGTACTGTGGAAAGTGTTATCATGGCGGACCGTGCAAGAAGAAGCCTGGTGTGGGACATCAGGAAGTGTTTGATCACGTTGTCTGCTGATGAACTGTTCAGAGTTGCCAAGATTGTTGGACCAGTACCAGGAAGAGACCAGTCAGAACTAGACCCAGAAGATTCTGATAGTTGTTTTGATCACATTAATGCCTTCATGTCCAGTGAGTTTTTACTTGAATCAGAGGACCAAGGTATGAGTGAACTGTTATCGTTACAAGAGACTGTGAATTCTGTTAAACAAGTGCGAACAGATGCATATTCACAAGAGATAAGCAAAGACACGCACACTACATCTAAATCTCAATCACTCAGCACTACTGATCCTGTTCAGTCAACATCATCATTCAAGGTAACTGGTTCAGGGGACATTAGAAAAACCAGGGCTGACACAGATACAGAATTACAGAGGATGCTTTCTGATTACGAAGAGCTTGGTCAGAAACTTCTTCAATATATGTCTACACCCACACAACATAATACACTGACACAACAAACTAGTGACACAACACAACATACAAGCCAACCTGAAACTCCAAAACAGCTCCATTCTGATAGGACGTTCCCTATAAGCAGCCTTTCTTATATTCCACACCGGGAATTTAAGATACATGGGGGTCAAATTGGGGATCACACATCAGATATCACCTATAACAATGTTTGTAGGCAAATAGATAATGGTGCAAAAGAGAACTTCAGTGATGCAGAAATAGTCAGAGGGGTACTGCGGATCATAAAGCCAGGGTTTTTCAAGGACATGCTAATGAACAAAGAAGACATGACCATCAGAGAACTTAAGGGGTTTTTACAGTCGCATTTGGGTGACAGAAGTAGCACTGAATTGTTTCAGGAGTTAATGTGCACCAAACAAAGTGAACATGAAACACCCCAACAATTTCTGTACAGGGTCATGGGGCTTAAACAAAAGATACTCTTTGCTGCAAAACAGGCAGGTTCTGATAAGAAATACAACCCAGCGACAGTTCAGGATGTGTTCTTGCACACTGTGTACCAGGGCCTAGGACATAAATGCAAGGACATACGCAGTGAGTTAAAGCCCTTATTGGCTGATAGTAACATAACTGATGATGAAATCCTAAAGCACGTCATGAAGGTTACGAGTGAGGAGAATGAAAGACTTCGAAGGCTAGGTGCACCGTCCCGTACAAAGCCCAGCATGGCGAGTTGTGCCCAACTCAACGAAGAGCCTGCTACAGAGGCAAAAGTTGAGAAAGAAACTCATGAAATGAAAAAGCATAGTGATACAATAAAACAACTTACCGCAAAAATTGATGCACTTACCAGCATGGTGGATACTATGAAACACTCCACATCACCATTACCTAGAAGCAGCTGTGAGTGTTCAGCAAACAAGTCTACTGTTCGTCACATAACCCGTCCACGTGGCTGTCCGCAGTGTGTAGAAAGGGGGCTTCAAGGCTGTACTCACTGTTTCATTTGCGGTCAAGAAGGACATCGTGCTGTTGGATGCCTGCGGAAGCAACAACGACAGGGAAACGAGAAGCGGTCACTGAAAGGGGACGATCAGTGATCGAGGTACACGCGTCCCAGCCAAAGGAAGAGTATCCAGATTCAGGCATCAAAAGAACCACCTGCACAAAACACACTTATCAAAAACAGGAAATCAAAACATCTGTTAATGAAGAGGAAACACGGACACCTATCAAGATCCCACACAGAACTCCAAATGATTCAGTAATCAAGCTGATAGGGAGTAAAGCTTTGACACACTGTAATTTAAATGGTTTACCAGTAAGGGCACTACTAGACACCGGTGCACAAGTCAGCATAATAGACCACAAATGGAAGGCGCAATACCTACCAGATGTTGAAGTAAGACCACTTAGAGAACTCCTGGGGTATCATGACAATTTAGAGGTCTGTGCTGTAAACGGAGAGCCAATCCCATTTGATGGCTGGTCGATCATAACTGTGAATCTATTAGAAAATGATGACCCTACTCTGTCTATTAATGTCCCTTTTCTGGTGAGCAGACTACAGATTGAAAGGCCATTGTTGGGGTTCAACGTAGTAGAGGAACTGATACAAGGACAACCTGAACGACTAATGCCAACACTTGTCTCCTTACTCGCTGGAGCCATTGATGTACCAAGTACAAAAGCACGGTCCCTGATCAACGTGGTACAAACTATTGATCGTGGCTGTGAGGATAACCGCCTGAAGGTGGGCCAACATGATGTGGTGATCTCTGCAGGACAGATGGTCTGGGTGAAGTGCCGAATCCCACCGAACATGACACAGTTAGACTCAGTGGTTTTGTTCGAACCCCAAGAAGACAGTGTAGCTCTGACACGTCTAGATATTGGTGAGGGCCTCCTGGAGATACACTCGAAGACTAGCCCTTATGTGTCTGTTCCTATTGGAAACAACACTTGGAGTGATGTGACAATACCACGAGGTACAGTAATTGGAACAGTACAGTTAATTGAAAAAATAGTGGACTTTGAACGATCGAATAAACCATCACACACAGCGATGATTCAAACTGCTGCAACTCCGGAAAGTGAGGTGAATCCTCCATTGTGGCATCCACCTGTTGACCTAAAACATTTAAATGAGAGACAGCAGGGAATTGTCAAGAGAATGCTGTATGAGGAGTCTGCCGCATTTAGCAGAGACGCCAATGACATTGGGTGTATACCAAGCTTACAAATGCAGATAAGTCTAAAGGATGACATCCCAGTTCAAAGAGCTTATTCAGCAGTACCGAAGCCTCTGTTTAATGAAGTGAAGGGTTATATACAAGACCTCTTAACGAAGGGATGGATAGTTAAGTCAAAGTCTCCATTTGCGGCTCCTGTGGTCTGCGTCCGAAAGAAGGATGGCAGCCTGCGACTTTGTGTTGATTATCGCCTCCTGAACAAGAAGACTGTCCCAGACAGACATCCGCTACCCAGGATTCAGGACTTGATTGATACACTCGGAGGTTACTCCTGGTTCAGTATCCTAGACCAGGGTAAAGCATACCACCAAGGTTTCATTGCAGAAGGGTCTAGGCACATGACAGCCTTTATCACCCCTTGGGGACTATATGAGTGGGTCAGAATTCCTTTTGGACTGTCAAACGCACCAGCAACATTTCAACGCAGCATGGAAGAAATGCTCGACTCTCTGAGGGACGAATGTTGCATACCTTACCTGGATGATATACTATGCTATGCGAAGACCTTTGAAGAACATGTGGAAAGCATGCGCAGAGTTCTTAGGGCCCTTCAGCACCATGGTGTCAAGTTGAAACCTGAGAAATGCGAGTTATTTCGCAGTGAAGTCCGGTACGTTGGACGCCTGGTATCAGCTGAGGGGGTGCGAATAGATCCTAAAGACTTGGAAGCTGTTCGGTCGCTTACAAATAAGACGCCTCACACTGTTGGTGACGTAAGAAGACTACTAGGCTTCCTTAGTTATTATCGTGCTTTCATTCAGGACTTCTCCAGAGTAGCAAAACCATTGTATGAGTTGCTACAGGCAAAACCTGATACTCCTAGAGATCTACGCAGTCAGAGGAAGGTCAAAGGTCCACAAGTTCCCTCCAGAACTCCAGTGGAATGGACTAATGACCATCAGAAAATTCTGGAAGAGTTAATCGGCATGTTAGTAAGCCCACCAGTGTTGGCTTACCCAGATTTCAACTTACCATTTACGCTCCACACTGATGCATCTGAGAGGGGTCTGGGAGCTATCCTCTATCAACGTCAAGATGGAAAGTTGAGGGTCATTGGGTATGGTTCCAGAACACTCACTGCAGCTGAAAAGAACTATAGACTACATAGTGGAAAGCTTGAATTCTTGGCGCTAAAGTGGGCAGTGTGTGAGAAGTTCAGGGACTATCTGTTCTATGCTCCACAGTTTACCGTTTATACTGACAACAATCCCCTGACCTATGTCATGAGTACGGCAAAACTCAATGCAGTAGGACATCGTTGGGTAGGAGAACTGTCTGACTTTCGGTTTGATGTCAAATACCGTCCAGGGAAAGCTAACATTGATGCCGACACACTTTCTCGCATCCCCCTGGATATGGAAGCATATGAGGCAGAGTGCACAGAGCAGTTACCCTCAGAAGCAGTGCGGGCAACCTGGCAGGGAAACCAGGCTGCTAAACAGAGAGATGTGGCTTGGATTGCTGCCCTCCACACGTCTTCAGTGAGGGACGAGCAACTGCTGCATAATATGTGGATACCGACAATAAGTCAAAACGAGCTAATCAGGGCTCAAGAAGAAGACTCAGTAATCTCTCACGTAATGAAGTGCAAGAATGAGAACATCACACTTACCAATGAGGTGAGACAAGAAGTGCCAGGGGCTAGCAAAAAGCTCTTGTATGAATGGAACAAGTTATACCTGGAGGGAGGACTTCTATACCGACGGACTGGGGAGAGGAAGCAGCTCGTCCTTCCTAGCAAGTACAAACGATTAGTGCTGGAGTGTCTTCATGACAAGATGGGGCATGTGGGCGTAGAGCGGGTACTGAATCTGGTAAGAGAGAGGTTTTACTGGCCTTACATGAAGAAGGAAGTGGAGGAGTATGTTACTATGAGATGCCCATGTATAAAGCAGAAAAAACCTTCTGTTCATGTTCGAGCACCTATGGGCAGCATAACATCACACTCACCTATGGAACTGGTGTGTGTTGATTACTTACACCTGGAGCCAAGTCGTGGAGGTTACGAATATATCCTCGTAGTCATGGATCACTTTACAAGGTTTGCGCAAGCCTACCCTACAAAAAACAAATCGGGACGGACTGCTGCTGAGTGCCTTTTTAATGATTATATTCCACGCTTCGGTTACCCTGCCAAGTTACATCATGACCAGGGCCGAGAGTTTGAAAATGAACTCTTCCGTACACTCCAACAGTTTGCTGGAATAGGCCATTCAAGAACATCTCCCTACCATCCTCAAAGTAATCCAGTGGAAAGGTTCAACCGAACTCTCCTACAGATGTTGAGGACCCTGGCGGACAAAGAAAAGGAAAGGTGGAAAGAACACTTACCACAAGTTGTGCATGCCTACAACTGCACTAGGCATGAGTCCACTGGGTATTCCCCTTTCTATTTGTTATATGGACGAAATCCTCACCTCCCAGTAGACCTAATCTTTGGTCTTGTGGAAAAGGCAGACGAGGTCACACATAAAGGGTACGCGGACCACTGGGCAACCAGAATGGCTGAAGCATACCGAATTGCAGAGGAGCACAGCCGACAATCTAGTGCTAGGGGAAAAGTACAGTATGATCGGAAAACAAGAGGAGTCATTCTGAAGCCAGGAGACAGGGTACTTGTCCGAAACCTTGGAGGACAGGGAGGCCCTGGGAAACTGAGATCGTACTGGGAAAAGGAAGTTTATGTGGTGAAGGAACAGGTGTCAGACAACCCTGTATATGTAGTTTGTCCAGAGAACGGAGGTAACAGAAAGACCAGAACTTTACATCGGAACCTACTTTTACTGGTGAACGACTTACCTGTGGAGGCTCCACCGAAGTCACCGTGTTCAAAGAAACCTGCAAAAGAAAAAAAGACACAAATACAGACAAACAAAGACCCTAAAGACAAAGAGAGAAGAAACTATATCAGAGACAGTGACACAACAGACTCAGATGAGGATTGTGACTTGAAAGGATACTGGGTGAGAGTCCCAGTCAGTTTGGCAGAACCAGAAAGAGATGATCCACCTGAGCGAGCACCTGCAAATGATCAATTCGGTCAAGTACAAAGAAGGGACAGTCAAAACCAAGTACCAGTCTGGAAGAAACAAAGAATAGCATGGAGAAATAGTTCACCTGAGCAAGTGCCTGAACAAGTGCCTGCAAGAGAACTGCTCAGTCAAGTGCAAATACAAGAACCCATACTTGATCAGACCCCACTTGCCACAGATGATGAAAACAGTGCAGATGGTGTATATGCTATACCTGAAGAGACGTCAAATGTAGTAGTTGAAAGGCCAGACTTGGATAATCAAGTTGAAATTAGGCGATCTACCAGAGATAGAAGACCAAGACAGACGTTCATGTATGAGACACTAGGTCAGCCAACATTGCAGCCACGTACAGCAGTTAACACTTTAGGTTTTTATGGGCTACCAGCTAGGCAAGGGGGCTATACATCATACTACGCTACACCAACACCAACATACTTACCTTCATACTACATACCTCCAGGTGAACCTTTAATGCCATACCAGACATTTACACCATATACTTACCCTATATGTGTCTATTAAGACTAAAGGTGTTATAAGGATATTGGGAGGTATTATCTTCTTTGTCTGGGAGAGTGTGACCCCCACATGAGGTTAAGGTCACAGGAAAATTGATTTGTACATATTGTATTTATTATTTGCATGTTTATTTCTATGTATTTATATACTTTTATTGTTATGAGTGTGTATTTCAAAGAGAACAAAGTTGCATTTTCTAAATACTGAGTGGCAGTTGAGAGAAGAGTTGCCATGGCGACTTCAGTCAACAAAGAAGCCTGCTTGACTAAAGGCAAACTCTTGTCTCTCTCTTTCTTTACTACAAAAAAAAAAGGTTAGTAAAATGATCAAATGTCAAGAAAAAAACTATAATTACATTACTTACATTGAAGTGGTCAAGTTTATGAGTAACTGTACATAAAATAAGCATTTTAATATATTTATTGATGGGTTGTTTTTATGTTAAAGTTATCAACTGTCAGTGTGTGTGTACAAAAATACAGTATAACAGATACTGTTGTTACTTACGTATGTTACTTACCTATGTTACTTACCTGAATCCAGTCTGCTGTGTGAGTTGTGTAAAGCTGTGATAGAAGTTTGTTACCTCGTTTAACCATTTATTTGTTGCTACTGTGTGCTTGTATAGACTGATACATGTTTTTCCTATGTGGAATACTATGGGTTAAAGTTTCATGAATTTATTTTGATTAAAGTCAACAAAGAAGGCTGCTTGACTAAAGGCAAACTCTTGTCTCTCTCTTTCTTTACTACAAAAAAAAAAGACATTTCTCATCTGTTGAGTAGACTTCCAGGGCGGGGTCTGCAACATGCATTTAAAATAAAAAGTAATTACTGCACGCGGTCAGTGAATTCTCTTTTTCCGGCCGCGCAACGGCAAAACACACTGTTGCTCATATGAAACATGTTTCGTGAATATTATGACACAAGTAAGGTACAAAGCATTCTTTATAAGTTAAATAATTGGTTAGCAGGCAATTGTTAGTAGCGACCATGCTTTTGGATTCATGTCGTTCAAGCCCATACATTTAAAGCCATAAGCGGCTATGTGTCCTGTTTTCCCGGTTGGTCACGAATTGCCACAAACTTAATAATATTTATAGTTTCTTTTTCACAAATCATCACCGTATCACCCTTTAATTTCGCAGGTTTATCTTATCATTTACTTTTAATCCATGTTGTCGTATCTTTTATGGTGGTAAACTGCGGGTGGGAAATAAAAGATTTCGTGGCAATAAATTAAGAATTCGTTAATACGACTTTTTAATTCGTTCCCTTATTTTACAAATTAATAAATTAATAAATCGTAGGAACGAATTAACAAGTTGTAGGAAAGAATTATGTCCTGTTCTGTTCGTGTCCCGCAGCCCTGTCAAAGCGCAGTGCACGGTATAATACAATTATTAGAAATTATAATTAAACATGACTTGAATACATTTCTATTACTTTCTTTCCATGCTGAATGCCTTTATATTGCAGGGCTCTAGACTGATCACAACTGTTACATTTTGGAATTGTTTTTTTTTTTTAAATGTGCAAGTTAAAATTTGACGTGGTCGCATTTGTACGAGTGCATGATCTGCAGTGCTGAAGCGTCTGCTCCATACAGCGGGAGTTACAGAGTTACAAATCCGTGGCGTATTCAGGATTTCACTGACCACGCGAAGAGTAGTTTTCGTTGTGAGCGCTTCGGGTGTAGAGCCTGGTTTGTATTTGTAGTGTCAGCACCAGCCAGGTGGTGACGGCAAAAATGACGCGACTATTCTGGAAACGATGGGGGACGGAGGATTTGGTATTCGAGTAGCGTAAAAGACCGCTTGTTAAACCAGAGAAGGTAAACATGTTGCTATTCTTGTGCAAAAAAGTGTACTGTTTTGCCAGTAGGTCACGAATTGCGATATAACTTAATATTTTTATTTTCCCAAATCCTTACCGTCTCACCCTTTAATTTCTTAGGTTTATTTTCTTGTCATTCACTTTTAATCCATGTTTTCGTATCTCTTACAGTGATAAATTGTGGGTGGGAAATAAAATATTTCGTTAATACTACATATTAATTCGTTCCCTCATTCTACAAACTAATAAATGAATAAATCGTAGTAACGAATTAAGAAGTTGTAGCAATGAATTCTGTCCTGTTCATGTCCCGCAAGGCACCCTCACAGTCACCCAGGGGTGCGTTTCCCAAAAGCATCGTTAGCTAACTATGGTGGTTAGGTCCATTGAACTCTCTTGGTAACGACGGAACTTGCGACCATGGTTGGTTTTGGGAAACGCACCCCAGTTTAGTTCTACTTTTCTGTTTTCGTTTTGAAATGTTGTATTCAGATTGCGAATTCGAAAGTGAAAGCATCCGAAGGTCGGCTTAAAACATAGCAAAAGTGAACTTAATTCACAAAATTCAGATCATAAATAATGCTAGCCTACTGATGAAAAAGAAGGGATTGAATGTAAACCACTCATTACTATTTATTTAATCCTAACAAATAAGTTATTGTTAAAAACGAACTTTCCAAACAAAATGATATATATCGGTATCGGTATCGGTATCGGCCAAAATGAGATGAAAAAATATCGGCATATCGGATATCGGCAAAAATCCAATATCGTGCATCTCTAATGCACGCTGTCATCTTATGTAGCTGTATGTTTGGGGGAGTGGCTCAATGAAGTCCACTTGCCAATTCTCATTCAAAACTGCCCCACCAACGGAACCCACACTGCACAATTGTACAGCGTCACATTAGATAGTAATCACATTTTTTTAAAACAGTACTCTTTTCCCTTTAGGCCTGGTTCTGTAGGTGTGAGCAGCCAGATAATTTTTGAAAATCAGAATGTCGTTCCCAGCACAACAGATATGGCAGAGTCACTGACAGAAACACTAAGCTCATCCTCTTTAAATGTCATCACATCCAGTATTGTTGCAAGTGAGTAATACATTTTGTTTTAAGAATTTCTAATATCTAAAGGTTATATTTACTGAAGCCTAATGAAATGTATATACAGTACATCTAACATGTTGCGATAATAAATGTAATAAAAGTATGATTTTTAAAATATTAATTGTTTACTATAAAACAAATTAAGTTTATGTTTATACCAATGAAACAGGTTCTCGAATTGAAGACACTACAACTGAGCCAACAACCACTCAAGAAAGCACATATCTTTTCACAGCCTCAGAAACTGTTCAAACAACAACTAATCAAGACTCAATGTATACAACCTACAAAACAAGTGTAAAAGAACCAATTGCAACCAATGGACTTACAACAAGAACACCAGCTGAGACAACACAATTAACAATTGTGAGCAATTCACCAGATACAACATCTACAGCAACAACAGTTGAAAGCACAACACTTCAGCCAACAGTGCAATCAACAACTCAAACTGGTGAGACATCATTATTTACAACTTCTGAGACCACAACAGCACCAATCCATACTACTGAACAGACAACTAGTACACCAAATGAGTCAACAATGAAATCAACAGATATGAATTCTGCAGATAAAACAAATGAAAAGGGAACAACAGTTCTTGAGATGACAACTATAACCAAACCAGACACAACCACTGGAATTGTCACTACAAAACCAGCTGAGATGACAACGCAATCAACAAGCATTAGCACATTTGCATCTACACTTCAAACAACAACCGTTTCGCCTTCAACTTCTACAAGCAATGGTGTGACAACATCTGAAATGCCAATAACAACAACTCAGCAAAGCACTACACTTTTGCCAACATCATCTACCGTTCAAACAACATCCATTTTGCCTT
>VONZ01003086.1:0-28903 GCA_012976165.1 Labeo catla | reverse complement strand
TCTCACTGTGTGATCAAAACCTTGTTAATTTTAATTAAATTTTAATAGTTTACTGATTTATTATAATTTAATTTAAATAATAAAATAGTATTATTTATTTAATTATAAATATTCTTAATATCCTAAATATTATTAAATATTAATTTTATTTATTTATTTATTTTTATTTATTTATTTATTTATTGTCAATGAAAAAAAGCACATGGACATCAGGTTACAGATCAATTGTTTCCGTATGTGATTCAAACCTAATTTATTTTAATCTAATTTTAATTATTTACTGATTTATTATAATTTAATTATTTTAAATCTTTATTTCATTTCTAAAATATTGATTTATTTGTTTTTACATTTTGAATGAAAAGCCACATTCTTCTTGCACAGTCCCGGGCGTCACGTCACAGATGTTTCAGGGTGTCTCTGATTCAAACCCCGTTTATCCTAAGCTAAAGATGGTTTGTGTGTTGATGTAGAGCCTGTTTGTCTCCCGTCAGGTGTAATTCAGGCTCTGTCACTCGCTGGAAACCGTATTGGAGAATCAGCGATGCCGTTTGCCCAAACAACTGCGTTACGGACTCGGCTCTTAGGTACGCCGCTGACCTGACCTTCGGCTCTAGATCTAGATTCGTCTGTGTGTGCGGTTTAATGTTTAGCTGTTGAGCTTCACTGCTTCTAGGTGATATGGCACTTGTGTTGACAGTGTCTGCGTCTCGCTGTTCTAGTTTGCAGAACCAGCTGCGTGTAAACCTGTTATTATTCACTCATGGTCATGCTGTGTCTCGTGTCTCGTGCAGGTCTGCATCCCGCGTGTCCGGTGGCCCTGAGCCGGAGCGTTTGGAGCCGGTGGGGCTGGCGGTGGTGGCCTGCGGCTCCAGACTGGAAGAAACGCTCACCATGCTAAAATCTGCCGTCCTCTTCAGCCGCAGACATTTGCACTTTCACATTTTCGCAGAAGACGACCTCCATGCCGGATTCAGACAGACGGTGAGCCCATAAATATTGAATATTCACTATATATTCATAGTGGTTTTATGGCAAAATTAAAATTTAGCAACACTGTAAATATTTAGATGATGCTGTTATTAATAATAGTGAAAGTATTTTAATCATAGTGCCGTTTTCTCATATCTAAAGCACTACAAAACAGAATATTAAAGTAAAATACGGTAATAACAAACATAATACAACACAGTAAATCAGACAATAAATAACTCAACACTTTTTTGGAAATAACACAGATGCATTCATATTTTTTTTGGTGATTTGAGCTTAAGTGACAAACTATTTTAGAGTAAACTGGTGTGTTTAAAACCTCAAAAGTGTTCACAGAGTGGCTTATAAAATGTATTAAATGTTTTAGTAACAATATAAGCAGGTAAATATTGCTATTTTACTGATGCATGTAATGGAAAGATCAATTGATTATTTTAATTTGACTTTCACATTATTTTACTTCTTGTGCTAAAAAATGTCAGAGCAAAAACAGGGAATTTTCTTAGAAAGTTATGAACAAAAAATGTTCTTTCAGTAACATTAATAGAATGTTTGTTATTAATGTTTACAAAATAACACAAAACAGTGTGTATACATCGTTCATGGAACAGATTTTAAAAAATTGTTTTAGGTTTTAAATGTAACTACTTGTTTCAGAACGTTCAGAGAACATTCAAAAGTAACTTTCCCGTAATGTTTGCAAATTGATAAAATGAAACATTCACATAACGCATAAATAACAGGGTTCATACAGATACTGTGTTTCAGATCAGGACTCGGAGCGCGAATCATTTGACTTACATCAATTCGTGAAATGATTCATGAACCCGTTTCGATGTACATCTAATGATTCTCAATACATGATCCAATTAGAGCGCTTCAAAGAATGAATCAAAATGAATCATTTTGCGATGCAGTGGTTTAACCATTACTAAAGATATTGAAATTAAAAATGAATTGGTCTTTTAATTTGATCTGGTTTTTGCTAGTGAATCATTTGAAATGAATGATCGAAGTCACGAGTTTGAATCAGTCGGAGCGATTCCATCGTAAATGACTCAACTGATTCAGTTCATCTGTTCATCTTTTCGTATCTTTATCCACATTTACACGACACTCACTACTGACTTAGCTCCATTGTTTCCTGACATTAACTGAAATAAGCGAAAAGGGTGTGATGTTTTCTGAACTGTATGAATTTTGCGTGAAAAGATTAAACACTTATTTCATGGATACATTGTCTTTCAATAATTTGAGCACCTTTTAAATTGCCATTTTCAAGGGTTTTCCAGACCTTACATTTCAAAAAGTCAAATTTAAGTAGTTTAACCACCTTGTATGAACCTGGAAAAATATTTTAATAGCATTAAACAACTGGAGAAATTCAGAACATTTTCATCATTTAAAGCAAAACTTTTTAACACTAGCACTACCAGGCAAAAGTTTTAAAAGGTTTTTTTTTTTTTAATTTTTTATTTTTTTTTTTTTAAAGCAGTCTCTTCTGTTCACCAAGCCTGCATTTATTTGATCCGAAGTACAAGAAAAACAGTAAAATTGTTAAATATATTTACTATTTAAAATAACTGATTTCTATTTGAATATATTTTAAAATTTAATTTATTTCTGTGATTTCAAAGCTGAATTTTCAGCATCATTACTCCAGTGTCACATGATCCTTCAGAAATCACTCTAATATGCTGATTTGATGATCTTATTATTATTATTATTATGTTAAAAACAGCTGCGTATAATTTTTTCAGATTTCTTTGATGAATAGAAAGTTCAGAAGAACAGCATTTATCTGAAATAGAAATCTTTTGTAACATTATAAATGTCTTTATCATCACTTTTGAACGATTTAAAGCGTCCTTGATAAATTAAAGTATTTTCTTCTATATTTCTTTACCAAAAAGAATTATTTCTCAGAATCAAAAATGTACTCAACTGTTTTAAATGTTGATAATAATAATGCTAAAAGTTTCTCAAGCAGCAAATCAGTATATTAGAATGATTTCTGAACGATCATGTGACACTGAAGACTGGAGTAATGATGCTGAAAATTCAGCTGCGCATCACAGAAATAAATTACATGTTACAATCTATTCAAACAGAAAGCAGTTATTTTAAATAGTAAAAATATTTTACAATATTACTGCTTTTGCTGTATTTTTGATCAAATAAATGCAGGCCTGGTGAGCAGAAAAGACTTACTGTTCAAAAACTTTTGACTGGTAGTGTATTTTTTTTTAGTTGCGTAAATCAAGACATATAGTGAATATCATCAATCAGTTGAATAGTTGATGTTCATGAAATCCCGTCTGTCTCGTGCAGCTGGAGTCATGGCCGCAGAGGTTTCGCTCCAAGTTCGACTACAGCATTTATCCCATCACCTTCCCCAGCGAAAACGCCAGAGAGTGGAAGAAACTATTCAAACCCTGCGCTTCACAAAGACTCTTCCTTCCTGTGAGTATCTAAACCCAATACTTCTGCTATACTTGAAGCTTTCAGTTCATCTTGTGCGTGTATATACATTTTCAATTGAAAATGTCACTTTACAGAAGTAAAATTGCGTTTCATGTCGACTGCTGACGGACGCTTTGAAGTTTTTGTCAGAGCGGAACTGTGGAAACGTTGGTTTTGGGTTCACAGGATGCGTCTGAAGGGTCTTTGAAGTGTAATAAGTGTCTGATCTGACTCTCACGCTGGTTTCTCAGCTGATTTTAAAGCAGGTGGACTCTGTGCTGTACGTGGACACGGATATCCTGTTCCTGCGGCCGGCGGAGGACGTCTGGAGCTTCCTGTCCCGGTTTAACGGCAGTCACGTGGCCGCGATGGCGCCGGAGCACGAGGAGCCGAGGATAGGCTGGTACAATCGATTCGCGCGACACCCGTACTACGGCAAAACCGGCGTCAACTCAGGAGTGATGCTGATGAACATGACGCGCATCAGACACAAACACTTCAAGGTACAAAACACCTGTGATTCATTCATTTAATTCAAGTACGTTTAATTGTACTTTTGATCAAATTAATGTCTTTAAAAACATAAAAAATCTTACCGTTCAAAAACTGGCTGTGTGTGTGTATATCTCAAATAAAAAATTAGATTAAAAAATTAGTAAACAATTAAAATAAATGGGAAAAAATATTAAATGAATAATAAAAATTCACAGATTTAAATAATAAGGCAATAAATATAAATAAACCATTAAAAATAAAAAAATCGTTAAAATAAGTAGGTAAACAATAACAATCTGATCAAAATGTGGAAAAATATATATAGATTTATTTAAAACAATAAACAAATAAATAAATACAAATGACAAAAATACAACAAAATGACTAAAATTTTAAGGAAAAATTAAACAATTTAAAATATTAATAAAATCTGTAATATAAAATAATCCAAAATATATTAAGATAATACTATTTAATATATAGATGAACAATATATTAAAATAAATAAATAATAAAAATAGGATTAAAAATGGGTAAACAATTAAACTCTAATTCAAATAAATGGGGAAAAATATTAAGTGAATAATAAACAATTACAGATTTAAATAATATGACAATAGATATAAATAAATAAACCATTAAAAATAAAAAATGATTAAAATAAATAGGTAAACAATAACAATTTGATTAAAATTGGGGGGAAAAATATAGATGTATTTAAAACAATGAATAAATAAAAAATGGCAAAAACACAACAAAATGACAAAAAAAGCTAAAATTAAACATAATTTAAAATATTAATAAAATCTGAAATAATATATTTTTAATATGCTAATGAGTTAACAGAAATATTATTACTTAGATGTAATAAATTTTTTTTTTTTTTTTACAAATTAAAAAAAAAGGAAATTTGTTATATGCAAATATGCACATTTTATCTTAAAATCAATTTTATTTTATTATCTTTTTATTTTATTATTATCAATTTTATTATTATTTTATTTAACAATTAGTGACAGACTGATACTTTGTTCCATTCAATTATTTGCTGGATATTTAGTTATCTACAGTATTATTATGGGATCTAATAAAATCTTTAAAAATATGAAGAACACAAATGGTGACCAGATTCTAATACATCTTAAAACACACATTCTAGTATATAAATATTAAAACCTTAGTTCTTGATGTTACAATACACTTGTTTTTTTTTTTATTTGTGTCATCTCACCAGCAGAGGTCAGTGTTGTTTTACTGTTGCTCATTTTCCCATATTTCCACATTACCGAAGCAGTTTCATCATTCATTTATAAGACACATATACACGAGACCGAGTGAGAATAATTATGTAAAAACATGCACACAGATCACACACACCTGAGACCGACTGATGGACACGAGTGTGTGTGTGTGTGTGTGTGTGTGTGTGTGTGTGTGTGTGTGTGAACAGAACGACATGACCACAGTGGATCTGAAGTGGGCCGATCTCCTGATGCCTCTGTTACACAAATACAAGCTCAACATCACGTGGGGAGACCAGGACCTGCTCAACATCATATTCCATCATAACCCAGGTAAACCAGCTCACCTGCAGCCGCACAGATCTTCATCTTCATCCTCATCATGTGTGCATAGATACACAAGAGGCCTGTTGTGCGGTGTCTGTGGTCACAGAGTGTCTGCTGGTGTTGGAGTGTCAGTGGAATTATCGTCCCGATCACTGTATTTACGGCAGCAACTGCATCAGCGCAGAACAACACGGCGTTTACGTTCTCCACGGCAACCGCGGCGTTTACCATGACGACAAGCAGCCCGCCTTCAGAGCCGTTTATGACGCCATTCAGCAGGTGAGACACAGAAAACATTCTGTTCACTTGAAATAAAATAGTTTAACTGAAATAAAATACTAATGAAACAGGCAACATTTAATTTGTTCAGTTTATGTCTGTACGATGTACTAAAATAACTAAAGCTGATATAAAATTTATAAAAACTGTATAGAATTATTATTTTTTTTTAAATCTAATAAAATGACAAGAACATACAATAAAATTACTGAACTTGAACTAAAATGAAATATTAAAGCTGTTATATTTGAGGTAGTTTCCAAGACAGTATTTTTCTTTTTCAATCAGTTTAACTTGATAATATTGTAATATAGAAATACATTTTTAATAGTTATGTAAATAAATAAATAAAAAAATAGAAAAATATTTAAAAATGAGTAGAGCACAACAAATTAATTATAAAAACTTGAACTAAAATGTGTATATATATATATATATATATATATATAAATGTAAAATGCAATTTAATTCAGCTAGTTTCCAAGGCAGAATTTCTCACTTTAAGTCAGTTTAGCTTGATGTAACTGAAACTAATTTTGGAATAAATTATTGATAAGGCTATGTGAAAAAAATAAAAATAAATAAAAGAATAAATAAATAAATAAATAAAAAGAATACAACAAATTTATTATTAAAACATTAACTGGAAAAAAAATATATATATATATATATATATATATATATATATATACATTACCGTTCAAAAGTTTGGGTCAGTAAGACTTGTAATAGTCTTTAAAGAAGTCTCTTATGCTCATCAAGGCTGCATTTATTTGATTAAAAATATAGAAAAAACAGTAATATTGCAAAATGTTTTACAATATAAAATAATGTTTTTTATTTTAACATACTTTAAAATAGAATTTATTCCTGTGATGAAAAGCTGAATTTTTATCAGCTGTTACTCCAGTCTTAAGTGTCACATGATCCTTCAGAAATCATTCTAATATGCGGATTTATTATTAGAATGATCAATGTTGGATAATATCAACAGTTGTGCTGCCAAATATTTTTTGGAACCTGTGATTTTTTTTTCAGGATTCTTTCATGAATAAGTTTAAAAAGTACAGTGTTTATTCAAAATATAAATATTTTATAACAATGTAAATTATTTATTATTAACTTTTAATAAACTTGGTGAATAAAAGTATTAATTTCTTGAAAAAAAAGAAAAAAAGAAACAATAAAAATGTACTGACCCCAAACTTTTGAATGGTAGTGTATATATATATTCAGTTAATGTTTTAATAATAAATTAAAATATAATTTAAATAAATGGGGAAAAAATATTAAATGCATAATAAAAAAAAGACAGATTTAAATAATAGGACAATAAATATAAATAAATAAACCATTAAAAATAAAAAATGATTAAAATAGGAAAAAAAACTATATAGACTTATTTGAAACAATAAATAAATAAAAATGGCAAAAACAACAAAATGATGAAAATGTAAATAAAAAAAAAAACAAAAATTTTAAAATAATACTATTAAATATATAGATAAACAATAAAAAAATTAAAATAAATAAGTAAATAATAACAATAGGATTTGTCAGCAGTTGAACAATTAAAATTTGATTTAAATAAATGCAAAAAATTATTAAATGAATAATAAAAAAATACAGATTTAAATAATAGGACAATCGATGTAAAAAACCAAATATATAATAAAATGGTAAACAATAACAATTTAATGACAAATTGGAAAAAAATGTATATAGACTTATTTAAAACAATAAACAAATAAATAAATAGAAATGACGAAAACAACAAAATGACAATTTTAAGCTAAATTTAAATGGAATTTAAAATATTAATAAAATCTATGATAATATAAAATAACACTCATATGATCAATGGCAGTATGTTTATAGTGTCTGAATATTTTGTTATCAGTTGTCAGTCATTCATTCACTCATTCATTCACGTAATTTATAAAGCACTTTACAGCTGCACCTGCAGAACAAAGTGCTGAACAAACAAGAATTGTAGGTCATGTGTGAGTTATTTTTGTGTTATTTTTAGTTGGTGTGTGTGTTGTGTCGGTGCGGTCGCTGTCCCGCCGCGAGTGTTTAATATGGTCACGGTGTGATTTCATTAGGTGCGTTTGCGTAACCCGTAAAATCTAATTAGACGCTGTTACTCAGTGCGCGGCTCTGTGTGTGTGTGTGTGTGTGTGGATGGACACCTGCTCAGGTGCTGCGGCGGCCAAACGCTGTAATGATCTGAGATGTGTTTGTCGGGTCTGTGCTGGCGCTGCTCTCTGTCTTGTTTTAGGCTGCCAGTGATTTCTCCTGATCCAGCTGGCAGCTCTGGACTGTCAGAGTCTTTTTCCCACAGTTCACACTCGCCCCGTGCCGTCGCTGAGGTTCAGCTGTGAACGTAACGAGAACGTTGTGTTGGGAAAATAGTAAATAGATGATTGTATTGTCCTTGCTATAGCAGAGAATATACAACACAGTGTTATTTGACTGGACCAGTGTGTTTTAAACTGTGTAAAATGTAAAAAGAAATAAATTATATAAAAAAATGTAAATAAATAAAAAATAGAAAAAGAATTATAAAATGATTAGGTACATAATAAGAATATTAAAAGAATATTATTAAATATGTAGATAAACAATAATAAAAAAAAAATTAAACTAACAAATTAAACTGAATAATAATAATTTGATTAATATAAATTAGATTTAAATAAATGCCAAATATTCCAAATGCCAAAATGTATATATTAAATGAATAATAAAAAATTAGGTTAAAGAGAAATAAACTATATAAAAATTAATATTTAAAAAATATTTAAAAATAATAAAAATACTGGAATAATTAGATTGAAATAAATGAGTAAATAATAATATAAAAAGTTACAAATAAAATGAATAGGTAAATAGTAAGACTGTAATAATAAATAATGAAAATTCTTAAATGAGTAAATAAGAACTAATAAAAATATTAAATAAACAGATTAAAATAATACAAAAGATTAAATAAATAAATAAATATAATATAATATAAAAACGAATAAAAAATGTATTAAAGTAAATAAATAAGTAAAAACCCCAAGTAAATAAATAAATAATACATCTGACACTACAGATTAGAAAAAAATAAAATAAACTTGAACTGATTTATGATTCACTCAGTGTTAGAAATAGACTCAACTGTTTCACAAGTCATCATTGCTTGAGATTTTGTTATAACATATCTGTATATTATGTATTTTTATTCTGCAGTTGTATAGGGCTGTGTGTGTGTGTGTGTGTGTGTGTGTGTGTGTGTGTTTATGGTCAGTAGTTCTCTCATATCACAGGAAGTGTGGTGCACCATTAGCTAAATGAGCGCTGCCATTAGCGCCGTCCCATGATTCAGTTGGATGCGTCTCATCGTTTCTGCGCCGACTGAGTTCACATCCAGATCAACAACCCGAAAACACACAGGACGAGCTCCACCTCCATCAGTCTCACACACACACGTTCACTTCAAACGTCACCTTCCTTTCACTTCATAAGTGTCTCATTTTACACTTTCACTTTGTTTTTGTCTCATGAACATTGTGTTGTGACTGAAATTCTGTTTCATATACAGAAAATGAAAATAGGTTTTTAAGGATGCTTTTTTGCTTCGTGAAAATATGTTTATGACTTAATTCTCATCTGTAAAACATCCTGAAATTTGTATTAATTTTAGAGAAAAAACTGTAAAATATAAAAATAAACAAAATTATTAAAATAAATTCAAATACATAAAAATACTAATTTTAGAGAAAAAACTGTAAAATATAAAAATCAAAAAATTATTAAAATAAATTCAAACACATAAAAATACACATTTTTAGTACAATAAATTCTGAAATAATTTGATTGAAATAAGTAAATAATAAATAATAAGCAATATAGTAAAATAACAAATTATATATATATATATATATATATATATATATATATATAATAAACTATTAAAATGAGAAAATAATTGATAAAATTAGATTAAAATAAATAGGTAAAACAATAAACAAATAAAAATTATTAAATTAATAATAAAAAACTAGGTTAAAAATAAAAATTAAAACTAAAATTGTGTTCAAATACCAGGTTTGTTATTAAATAAAATGAAAAATAAAACCATAAAAAACATTACCTAAAATATTAGCATATAATACTGTGTTAAATAACATTATAATATTTTAAAACATAATATATATATTTTTTTTTTTTTGGAAAGAAATTATAGAAATTAACACTTTTATTTAGCAAGAATGCTTTAAATTGTTCAAAAGTGATGATAAAGACATTTGTAATGTTACAAAAGATTTCTGTTTCAGATAAAAGCTGTTCTTCTGAACTTTCTGTTTATCAAAGAAACCTGAAAAAATGCTTCATAATAATAATAATAATAAACATTTTCTTGCGCAGCAAATCAGCCTATTAGAATGATTTGTGAAGGATCATGTGACACTGAAGACTGGAGTACTGATGCTGAAAATTCAATTGCATTTCAAGTCACATTTATTTATTTAGTGCTTTATACAATACAGATTATTTTAAAGCAGCTTTACAGTAATAAACAGGAAAATGACAGTGTTAATGTTGCAAAGTTCATTTTTTTTATTCGATCGGAGTTAGTCTGTTCATATGCAGCACATCTGACGCTCTTCTGTCTGCTTTTCAGTTTCCGTTCGATGAAGATCCGGTCCGTGGTTTGCTGCTGCCGCTGGAGGAGAAGCTGAAGAGCACCGATCACACGTACTGCGGCCGATCACGACACGCCTTCACCAAACGACTGCGGCAGACCGTCAGAGACCTTCAGGAAGATCACCACAACTCCAGACGAACCGAGGTTTGAGTTAACGCTCGCCATTGTGACTAGAGTCACTTTGAACCTCAGATACGATCAGCGGCTGACAATCAGTGTCGACAAACCTCACGTCTGACGGACTCATCAGGGAGCTCGTTTGAGTGAACGAACATGTCGTACAGTGAGTGTCCTTCATCAGGTACGTTTACTACAGAAACGTTTACAGTAGTTCAGATTTGATCACAGTTACTGACCTTGAAAGGAAGAGTTCATCCAGTGTGTTCATCCTCAGGCCATCAGAGATTGTCCCACCAATGGAAGTGAATGGGTGCCGTCAGAATGAGAGTCCAAACAGCTGATAAACACATCACAATAATCCACACCACTCCAGTCCATCAGTTCACATCTTGAG
Source organism: Labeo catla (assembly GCA_012976165.1). NCBI lineage: Eukaryota > Metazoa > Chordata > Actinopteri > Cypriniformes > Cyprinidae > Labeo > Labeo catla. The sequence goes on along the minus strand of VONZ01003086.1, from coordinate 17,895 downwards.
AAGACAAAAGCTGGAACAAATCCATCATTAAGATGTTTTTAATCCATAATCACACTTATTCCAGTTAAAAAGTCCATCAAAATCCAGCCACTATATTAGTTTAGAGCTGTTTTGGACTGTAAACGGTGCTTGGTCTGTGCACATTTCAATTAATGTCATAAAACTAGCGAGCTAAACCAGTAGTAGTCGCTGTAAAAAACAATTTGTTGAGTCAACTTAAAATAATTTGTAACTTGTCTGCCTTCAAAATTTTAAGTTCAGTCAACTCAAAAAAAAGTTTATTCAACTAGAAAGGTTAAATTATACTAAGTGACAACTTAGATATTTGAGTTGAATCATCTTAAAGTTTTAAGTCAGCTGGGTTACTTACCCATCTGTTGAGTTTAGCAAACACAAATATCTAAGTTGTTACTTAGTACAACTTGACATTTCAAGTTAAATAAACTTATTTTAGTTGACTGAACTTAAAATTTTAAGGCAGCAGGGTAACAAATTATTTTAAGCTGATTCAACCAATTGTGTTTTTTATTTTATTTTTTACAGTGTACTGTGGCTGAAGACACGAAAAGAGAAATGGATGAATCGAATTGATTGCGTGAGTCATTTATGCTGGAATCGCTCCGATTGATTCAAACTCGTGACTTTGATCATTCATTTCAAGCGATTCACTAGCACAAACCGGAACAAAGTAAAAGCGCCGTTCATTTTCAGTTTCAACATCACTTTTAATGATTTTAAAAAGCATAGTGACAGGTGAAACAAAGCTTTTCAAAACTAAATTAGTTTAACCATTGCATCGCAGAAAGATTCACTGTGTTGATATGCTCCAATCAGATTGTGAATCATTTGATTCAGATCAGAACTTTAAATGGAGTATTGCGAATCATTTTATTTAAATCAAGACTTCAAATGGAGAAATGTGATTCATTTGATTTAGATGGGGACTTCGGAGAGGGTTTGCGAATCATTTAACTTAGATTGGAACTTTGTGTATTGCGAATCATTTGGTTTCAATTAGGACTTCACGTATAGCAAATTATTTGATTGAGATTGGGACTTCAAATAGAGTATTGCAAATCATTTGACTTAGATTGAAACTTCGGTATCATGAATCATTTGATTCAGACTGGGACTTCAAATGGAGTAATGTGAATCATTTCGTTTCAATCGAGACTTAATGTAACATGAGTCATTTGATTCAGATCGGGACTTTGGAGAGGGTTCACGAATCATTTGATTCAGGTTGAGACTCCAAATGGAGCATTGTGAATCATTTGATTCAGATCAGGACTTCAAATGGAGTATTGCAAATCATTTGACTTAGATTGAAACTCCGTATCATGAATCATTTGATTCAGATCGACTTTGAGAGCTTCACGAATCATTTGATTCAGGTTGAGACTCCAAATGGAGTAACGTGAATCATTTCATTTCAGTCGAGACTTAATGTAACATGAGTCATTTGATTCAGATCGGGACTTTGGAGAGGGTTCACGAATCATTTGATTCAGGTTGAGACTCCAAATGGAGCATTGTGAATCATTTGATTCAGATCAGGACTTCAAATGGAGTATTGCAAATCATTTGACTTAGATTGAAACTCCGGTATCATGAATCATTTGATTCAGATCGGGACTTTGGAGAGCGTTCACGAATCATTTGATTCAGGTTGAGACTCCAAATGGAGTAACGTGAATCATTTCATTTCAGTCGAGACTTAATGTAACATGAGTCATTTGATTCAGATCGGGACTTTGGAGAGGGTTCACGAATCATTTGATTCAGGTTGAGACTCCAAATGGAGCATTGTGAATCATTTGATTCAGATCAGGACTTCAAATGGAGTATTGCAAATCATTTGACTTAGATTGAAACTCCGGTATCATGAATCATTTGATTCAGATCGGGACTTTGGAGAGCGTTCACGAATCATTTGATTCAGGTTGAGACTCCAAATGGAGTAACGTGAATCATTTCATTTCAGTCGAGACTTAATGTAACATGAGTCATTTGATTCAGATCGGGACTTTGGAGAGGGTTCACGAATCATTTGATTCAGGTTGAGACTCCAAATGGAGCATTGTGAATCATTTGATTCAGATCAGGACTTCAAATGGAGTATTGCAAATCATTTGACTTAGATTGAAACTTCAGTATCATGAATCATTTGATTCAGACTGGGACTTCAGAGAAGGTTCACAAATCATTTGACTTAGATCTGAACTTAGCGTATTGCGAATCATTTGATTCAGATCGGGACTTCAAATAGAGTAATGTGAAACACTGGATTTCAGTCGAGACTTAATGTAACGTGAATCATTTGATTCAGTTCAGGACTTTAAATGGAGTAACGTGAATCATTTTATTTAGATGGGGACTTTGGAGAGGTTCGAATCATTTGATTCAGGTTGAGACCCAAATGAGTATTGAATCATTTGATTCAGATTGGGACTCTCAGAGAAGGTTCAAATCATTTAACTTAGATCTGAACTTTGTGTATTGCAAATCTTTTGATTCAGATCGGGACTTCAAATGGAGTATCGTGAATCATTTGATTTAGATGGGGACTTTGGAGAGGGTTCATGAATCATTTGATTTGGGTTGAGACTCCAAATGGAGTATCGTGAATCATTTAATTCAGATCAGGACTTCAGGTCATTTCATAGCAGGACTCAGAGCACGGATCGCAAATCCTTCATTTTGTGGAATAATCCCTGCTCCGAGTCCTGATCTGAAATCTGAAATGTTTTGCGAATTATTATTCAGATCCAGAATTCAGTGTGGGTTCATGAATCATTTGATTCAATTCTGACTCTGGAGCACGTGTCACGAATCATTTCTTTCAGATCAGGATTTCAAAACGGTTTCGCAAATCTTTCTTTCTGATTTTTTTTTTTTTCTAATACAGTGGAAAATATCAAACTGTAAGTGAGATCTCTAATTGACGTCCTTAAAAAAATTCTGCTTGAAAAGTCCTTGAATTTCGTTTTACAGTATCTGATGAATCCTGGATTATGGACTCAATGTATTTAGGTTAAAAACATCTTGATGGATTTGTTTCAGCTTTTGTCTTCTCAAGATGTGAACTGATGGACTGCAGTGGTGTGGATTACTTGTGGATTATTGTGATGTTTTCATCAGCTGTTTGGACTCTCATTCTGACGGCACCCATTCTCATCCATTGGTGAGACAGTGATGCAATGACACATTGCTACAAAGTGAGATTCCATTAGTGTTGGTGTATTTCTGCTGACCCAGGATCAGCTCTTCTCAGTTGTCGTAATGATACTCTTTGGATATAAACTGATTCCAGACCAGCACTTTTCATATTGACTGTTTCACACAGGAGTCGTCCACATTCGTCCTGTTTCTCAGCTCTCAATGATATTCAGTGTTTTCTCAGAATACTAAAACTGTCATGTAGGTGAAAATCAATTCAGATGAATCACAAAAATCAATGCTTTTATACAGAAAAATGATAAATTTGTCTTATAATTGTTTTTAGTCTTTATACTGTATGTCTGAAAATATAAATGTGGGATTTATTTGTGATGCTCAGTGCCATTTTAAAAATGATTTTACATTTTAATGACAGTTATTAGAATTATAATTACACTTATTCAGATTATTTTTGACAGATATGGGCAGTGATTCTGTTTGAAACAGTTTCTGTAATAGATGTCAGTGACATTTCTACCATCTAGGTTACATTTCACACATAAAAAAAATAAATAAAAATAAATAATTAATTAATTATTTAAAGTAAAGAAAAAAATTATATTACACTTTTTAATACTACAAAAATATATTTGTTAATATATAACAAAAAAGGTTTTGACAGGTCATTTGTAATATTAAATAAATCTGCTCTGATGTGTTACTGAGAAATTTACAGATTAATTTAGGAGAAAATCAGGTGAAATATTTGAAATGTCTGTGGTTGAAATATTAATTGTTGAGTCTGTGTTTCCTCTCAAACGTCTGATGTGTTTGCAATGATGATATCTGAATGATACAGTATATTTTTGTAATAAAAGTTGTTTGTTTGAGTTGTTTTGAATTGTGTCTTCATTAGTGGATTGAGGATGTGTTCAGAGAAATGGATCCACAGTGACGGTTCAGGCAATGTTCAGGTACTTCATTACAAGAACCCACATATTCACACTGATTTGGGAGAAAATGTGCACCTTTTTCATTTTTTAAATGCATTTGTCATATTTTTGAGTTTGGCACTCGTTGTGTTGTGAGATTTACAGGATGTGGGACAGAAGAACAGACTGGAAGAGTGTTTATAATTGGTGTGTTTTTAATAACACTGTTTATGATTGTTTATCAAATGCACAAGTTGACGGATGGAAGGATATGTTAATATTTTAGCTAATTTAAGATATTTTAATTAAATAATTTAGTATATTTTATATCCTATTCAAATTGTGCATTAAGAAAATTAAACCGTTTTGTATAACTAATAATAACATTAATGTACCATTTTGTTTTAGATTATATATATATTTTATATATATATTTATTTATATATAATGTATTTATTTTAATTTTTGCTTCAGGAAAATGAAGTTTTTGTAGTAAATGTATATTTGCTTCATTTTAAATTAATATATTTATTTAAATTAATCATTGCATGGATTGATATAATTATAATACTGAAATATAATTATTTAATAAATAATATACAATTTGATATATTATTCATGTTTATTTATTACATGTGCAGTTTTTATTTTAAAAAAAGTATAGTTTTATAATAATGTAACAATACTACAGTTTTAATCATATTTTGCATAAAAAAGTGTCTAATATTTTTTAAAAATAATAAAATACAACATTAATATATAATTTCAAATTATATTTAATGTTAATTATAATCATATTTTGCATCAATATTTTTTATAATATTTTATAACAATATAATACAATATCTATGTAATATTTTAAATTATATTTAATATGTTAATTATAATCAAATTTCGCATTAAGAAAAATTGATCGATTTGTTTAAGAGATTCATATAGATAGATATTATAGTAACAAAAATCAGTTTAATATTTTAACTCTATGTAATATATTTCATTATAATTTTTAAAAAAAATTAAACTTAAATAAATTAAATAATTTAATTAATAATTAGATGTATGGATGGATATAATTAAAACATTTAAATATAATTTATTAATTACAAGTTATTTAATAAATAATATACACTTTCAGATAGGTGTGTGTGTATGCAGTACCTGTGCAATTTTTATTATAATCATTTTAAATTAAATAATTAAATATAGAATTAAATAAAGTATAGTTTTATAATAATGTAACATAATACATTTTTTTAATTATAGTGAATATGTTCATTATAATCATAATAACATTTTCTGTAATAATATAATAATACATTAATATAATATAATTTTCAATTATATTTCATGTTAAGTATAATCATATATTGCAAGAGTTTTTAAAATAAGATTTTATAATATAATACAATATTGATATAATATTTTCAATTATATTTAGTGTTAATATAATCATATTTTGCATCAAGAATTTTTGAATAATATTTTATAATAATATAATACAATATTAATGTAGCATTTTAAATTATATGTAATATGTTAATATAATCATATTTTGCATCAATATTTTATAATAATATAATACAATTATAATGTAATACTTTAAATTATATTTAATAGGTTAATTTATAATCACATTTTGCATTAATATTTTTAAATACTTTTATAATTTAAATTATATTTAATATGTTAATATAATCATTTTTTGCATCAAGAATTTTTTTTAAAATATTTTATAATAATATAATACAATATTAATGTAATATTTTACATTTATATTTAATAGGTTAATTTATAATCACATTTTGCATTAATATTTTTAAATACTTTTGTAATTTAAATTATATTTAATATGTTAATATAATCATTTTTTGCATCAAGATTTTTTTTAAATATTTTATAATAATATAATACAATATTAATGTAATATTTTACATTTATATTTAATAGGTTAAGTTATAATCACATTTTGCATCAATATTTTTTAATACTTTTACAATAATATAATATAATATTAATGTAATATTTAAAATTATATTTAATATGTTAATTATAATCACATTTTGCATCAAGAAAATTAAGATTGTTTTAAGCAGTAAATATATGTTTGTTTATTTAAAGAGAAAGATTCAGAATTTAAATTAAAAAAAAAAAAATTGAAAATTTAAAGAAATATTCACAGCTATACAGAACTGATCATCAGTGCATGAACTAAATGATCATAATCATGTGCTGATGTCTGTGTTTAACAGCTGAATCTTGTTTTTGGATGAGCGTCTCCTCTATAAAAGCCTCCTGATTTCCAAACAGCCTCAGAGTTTTACATGAATCCATTTGCGTGTGTTTGGTGTAATTATCATTGAACCTGCTAGTTAGTCTAGTTCTCAGTGCCTGGAGCTCAACCTGCTCTGAAAGCATGGGGACGCAGGATGGGGTCGCCTCATTTCATTCAGAAGCGATTATGCGCTAGCGGTGAGACTAAACTGAAGTATTTAAATGCCAACGAGCCCCAGTGTTTGCGGGCATGGGGAAATCACGTGTGTTTTGTGAACGGTTGGGATGTGCTAGATGTTAGCTGGAGCTGTAATGTGAGGTTTGATTTTAAGCGACGCTGCCCGCGGCTAAATCACGCCATTGGCTCCATCACGGCCCGCGCTCGATGGCACCGCAGCCCAGACATAAATTAAAGCGGTGAACGGGAAACGACCCGCGATGCTGGAAACACACGAGCTGTTTGGGAAATGGATGAGGTGCCAGAATCTGAGCAAAAATTGGAGAGCAAGCAGGCAGAAATGTGTATTAGCTCTCAGCCTGCAGCGCCGGACTGTGTGGACCGGAGAGAGGAATGATGTCACTCGAGCGTGTCTCTGTTTGGAGGATTTTCATTGGCTGTTCATTTATAGAGTCTCAGAAAGATGGAGCGCCACTAATAGCCCTTCACAGAAAATGTTCATTTCTTTAATGCTGTTTTGTTGTTTGGGTTTCAATGGAAGCTTATGTCCCACACACACACACACAAAAGTAATGTATAAGTAAATGACTTATCTCACAATTCAAACTTTCTTGTAGACCTTAAAAAAAATGCAGAATTGCCAGAAAAACAGATCAAAATACACAATTTTTAAAAATGTGAAAAGTCTGATTTGCACTTTTCTACTTTAAAATAATGACAATTGATTTTTATTTAAGAAAAGCCAATTGCAACTTTGTCTCACAATTCTGAAAACGTTGCAAGATATAAACTCTTAGATATAAATTCAAAATTGTGATATAAACTTAGAATTACAAGAGATAAACAGAATTGCGAGAGATAAATGTAGAATTGTGAGATGTAAACTGAGTTCTTAGAAATAAACTCAGAATTGCAAAACTTAGAATTGAGAGATATAAATTAATTTGTTTGATTAAAAACTCCAAATTGTAATATAAACTTGGGATTGCAAGATATAAACTCTTCTTAGAATTCTTAGATATTAACTCAGAATTGCAATAGAAACAGAATTGTGAAATATAAACTCAGATTTGTGAGATATAAACTCAAACTTACAATATAAAAGTAGAATTGCGAGACAAACTCAAAATTGCGAGATATAAATTCAGTTATTAGATATAAACTCAGACTTGTGAGATATAAATGTAGAATTGTGAGATGTAAACTGAGTTCTTGGAAATAAACTCAGAATTGCAAAACTTAGAATTGTGTTATATAAATTCATTTGTTTGATTTAAAAACTCCAAATTGCAATAAACTAAATTCTTAGATATAAACTCAGAATTGCAATAGAAACTTAGAATTGTGAAATATAAACTCAGATTTGCGAGATATAAACTCAAACTTACAATATAAAAGTAGAATTGTGAGACAAACTCAGAATTGCGAGATATAAATTCAGTTCTTGGATATAAACTTAAAATTGCGGTATAAACTTAGAATTGTGAGAGATAAATTCAGCTGTTAGATATAAACTCAGAATTGCAATATAAACTTAAAATTGCGAGATAAACTCAGAATTGCAAGATATGTAGAATTGCGAGATGTGAACTCGGTTCTTAGAAATAAGCTTAGATTTGCAAAACTTTGAATCGCAAGATATGAACTTAGAATTGTGCGATATATACATTTATTTGTTTGATATAAATTCTAATTTGTGATATAAACTTAGAATTGCAAGATATAAACTCAGTTGTTAGATATAAACTCAGAACTGCAATATTAACTCAGAATTGCAAGATTTAATTTTAGAATTGTGAGATAATTTCAGTTGTTTGATGTAAACTTAGAATGGCAAGATATAAACTCAATTCTTAGATATAAACTCAACATTGCAATAGAAACTCATAATTGCAAGATATAAATGTAGAATTGCAAGATGTAAACTGAGTTCTTAGAAATAAACTCAGAATTGCAATAGAAACTTAGAATTGTGAAATATAAACTCAGATTTGCAAGATATAAACTTACAATATAAAAGTAGAATTGCGAGACAAACTCAGAATTGTGAGATATAAATTCAGTTGTTAAATATAAACTCAGAATTGTGATATAAACTTAAAATTGCAAGATATAAATGTAAAATTGTGAGATGTAAACTCAGTTCTTAGAAATAAACTCAGAATTGCAAAACTTAGAATTGCGAGATATAAACTTAGATTTGTGCGATGTAAATTAATTTGTTTGATATAAACTCTAAATTGTGATATAAACTTCAAATTGTGAGATATAAACTCAAACTTACAATATAAAAGCAGAATTGCAATATAAATTCAGAACCGCGAGACATACGATATACATTCTTAGGAATAAATTCAGAACTGCGAGATATAAACTCAGTTGATAAATATAAACTCAGACTTGCAACATAAACAGAATTGTAAAATATAACTCAGAATTGCAAGATGTAAGCTCAATTCTTAGATATAAACTCAAAATTGCGAGATGCAAATGTAGAATTGTGAGATATAAACTCACTTGTTAGATATAAACTCAGCTGCGACATAAACTTAGAATTGTGAGATATAAACTCAAAATTTAGATATTTAAGCAGAATTGCGATTTCAGAATTGTGAGACAAACTCAGAATTGCAATATAAACTTAGAACTGCAAGATATAAACAGAATTGCAATATATAACTTCAGAATTGTGAGAGATAAATGTAGAATTGTGAGAGATAAATGTAGAATTGCGAGATATAAATGTAGAATTGTGAGATATAACATTGCAATAGAAACTTAGAATTGAGAGATATAGTCAAAGTTTGCGACAAACAGAATTGTGAAATATAAACTCAGAATTGCAATATAAAAGCAGAATTGTGAGATATAAATTCAGTTATTAGATACAAACTCAGAATTGCAAGAAATAAACTAAGTTTAATATAAATATAAATATAAAAAATAAATATAAAGTCAGAATTGTGATATAAACTTAAAATTGCAAGATAAACTCAGAATTGCAAGATATGTAGAATTGTGAGATGTAAACTCAGTTCTGTGAGATGTAAACTTAGAATTGCGAGTTATAAATTCATTTGTTTGATATAAACTCCAAATTGTGATATAACCTTAGAATTGCAAGATATAAATGTAGAATAGCGAGATGTAAACTCAGAGATGTGATACAAAAAGAATTGAGATATGAACAGTTGTCAAATTAGAATTGTGAGATATAAGCTCAAACTTACAATATAAAAGCAGAATTGCGAGACAAACGTAGAATTGTGTGAAATAAATTAATTTGCTAGAAATAAACTCAGAATTGTGATATAAACAGAATTGCAAGATGTAAATCAATTCTTAGATATAAACTCAAAATTGCAAGATATAAATGTAGAATTGCGAGACAAACTCAGATTTGCGACAAACAGAATTGTGAAATATAAACTCAAAATTAAAATATAAAAGCAGAATTGCAAGACAAACTCAGAACTGCAAGATGTAAACTTAGAATTGTGTGATATAAATTCATTTGATATAAACTCCAAATTGTGATATGAAGTTAGAATTTCAAGATATAAACTTAGTTCTTAGATATAAACTCAGAATTGCCAGATATAAATGTAGAATTGCGAGATATAAAGATAGATATAAACTCAAAATTGCAATATAAAAGCAGAATTGCGATATACATTTCGAATTGTGAGACAAACTCAGAATTGCAATAGAAACTTGTGAGATATAAACTTATTTGTGACAAACAGAATTGCGATATAAACTCAGAATTGCAAGATGTAAACTCACTTGTTAAATATAAACTCATAATTGTGATATAAACAGAATTGAGATATAAACAGTTGTCACATATATTAGAATTGCAAGATATAAATTCAGATTTGCGACAAACAGAATTGTGAAATATAAACTCAGACTTACAATATAAAAGCAGAATTGCAAGACAAACTTAGAATTACGAGATATAAATTCAGTTGTTATATATGAACTTAAAATTGTGATATAAACTTAGAATTACAAGATGTAATGTCAATTCTTAGATATAAACTCAAAATTGCAAGATATAAATGTAGAATTGCGAGACAAACTCAGATTTGTGACAAACAGAATTGTGAAAAATAAACTCAAAATTTTAATATATAAGCAGAATTGTAAGACAAACTCACAGTATTGTGAGATATAAACTCAGTTTCTCCATATTTCTTAAGAAGGCCAGTTGTGTGTATTATAATTTCAGGACTTTAAATCAAAGTTGGACTTGATTATTGTGTGTTTAAAGACATAAACATCTCTCAATTCTGCTTTATCACTCTGAGAACTGAGATTAAATGTCAGATTTTTTTATTATGCGGCGAAAACAAACTTCCATAGGTTTTGATAGGTGAATAAATAATTCTTTTGTTCTTCATAATGTATAAATGAATGATTATTTTCTAGCATAAAGACTCAAAGGGGAATGCGTCGGCTGACATTTCTGACATTTTAAGGTCGATATAAAACGAATGTCTGTCATAATGCAACATTAATGAACAGGAAACCGCTTTATATTCAGAGCGTGATCGGGTTCAGTCGTTTCGTTCTTCTATTTATAGGTTTGAGTCTTTATGAATGAGACTGAAAATGAGGTTTTGTTTTCCGCAGCATTTCGTGGCTCTGTCCTGCAGTTTGGATCTGTTGGGATCTCGTATTTCCCCGTAATTGGAGCGCGATGACGTTCATGTTGAGCTTTTATGGCTGGTTTGTGTCAGAAATCATCATGTGGCTGCTGTGCTGTGCTGTATTTCTATAATAGACCATCAATCATTTCAATTGAGCCGCTGTTGTAAATGACCTCCGGCTCTAATCAATGACGCACTTCATGTGTTCATCAGCACTCAATATTTGTTATTGTATTGAGAAAACGCTCTGAATAAGTTGAGTTGATTTATGAACGCTGAGTTTTGATTGGGAATCACTGATCTTCATTGATCTTGTTTGATTTTAATGGTTTATGGTTGGTGTAAACCCACAATAATCAAAACATGAGTCAACATGAAATCAAAATACATGACTGGCCTTCGACTCGACTCATTATTAGTTTATATCTAAGAACTGAAGAGTTAATTGTCGATTAGCTAACTTCTTGTGTTGATGTGTCCAAGACTGCCATGTAAAATATAAAAAATCTGAGTTATTATCATCAACTAAAACTATTAAAATATTTTGTTATTTGAAATAAAATAAACATTAACTGAACTCCTAAAAGAAAAATTATAATAAAATCTAATAAAATTAAAAAATTAAATGACAAAATATGTAAAATGTAAAAATAAAATTACTATAACTGTAAGAATTAATAAAAAAAAATGTATACAACTAAATTTAAAATATAAAGACTAATAAAAAAAATCTAATTTTAAATGACATTAAATTACATTAAATTACATTTACAGTATAAATGGAAACTATAAATATGACTAAAAAACGAAATGACTAAACCAGTAAAAACCAATAAAAAATACCTGAATAAATAAATAAGTAAATGAAATGATTAAACCAATAAAAACAAACAAAGAAAAACATGACACAATAACAAAATAAATAAATATACTAAATAAATCAAAAAATACTACTTTATTAAATTAAAGATATAAAAAGAATACATTTTAAATGACTAAAACTGCATTTACAATATAAATAAATATAAATAAAAACTAAATTAGTAATAGAATAAAAACTAATGGAAACAACAACAAAATACTAAAATAAACTAATTAACTGTCAAAATGACTACATTTACAATATAAATGGAAACTATACATATAACTAAATATATTTATTTTTATATATATTTATTTCGTTTTTTATTGTATTTTGTTTTTGTTTTATTATGTCTGTGCTTTTAACAAATTTATGATGTTATTTATTATGTTATTTATATAAATATAACTAAAAACTAAAAGAACGAAACTGACTAAACCAGTAAAAACAATAAAAATAAATAAAATGAAATTAAATGACTACGCCAATTAAGAAAAAAAACATGATAAAATAACACAAAACATAAATATTTAATTTATTTTATTGAATTTAATTAATATTTTAAATCAGTTTTTATTTGTATATTTTCTGTTATTTTATTTATTTATGTTTTTATTGTATTTTATTTATTGTATTGTCTAATTTTGTTTTGCTTTTGTTATTTAACAAATGTATTATTATTTATATAAATATAACAAAAAGCTAAAAAAAAGACTAAACCAGTAAAAAAATACAATAAAATAAATAAATAAAATGATTAAGCCAATAAAAACCAAAAAATGACCAAATAAATAAATCTACTAAATAAATAAAAATACTAATTAATTTATTAAATTAAAAATCTGTGACTGTGAAAAATCTGTGGGTTTTATTTATCACAGATGAAGAGAAAGTTCAAAAGAACAGCATTTATTAGAAATAGAAATCATTTGTGAAATGCCTTTATTGCCACTTTTAACAACTAAGTTTTAACTTTTTTAAAAATCTTTGAATTGTAGAATGATTTCTGAAGGATCATGTGACACTGAAGACTGGAGTAATGATGCTGAAAATACAACTTTGATCACAGAAATAAATTACATTTTAACAGATATTCACATAGAAATCAGCTGTTTTAAATAGTAAAAATATTTCACAGTTTTTATAATATTGTAAAATATATTTTGATCACATAAAGGCTTTTGGTGAGCAAAAGAGGTGTTTTTTAAATGTTTTCAAAAGCATTTAAAAAACAAAGATTCTTTTATGAGCATGACTTTGTGATTTCATGACTTTATATTTGTCAAACATTAAGCGGTGATTGTTTTGCACGTCTGATGTCTTTCATCTTATTATTGTATTGAGATGAAGGAGGTGACGTGTGTGAATGTGATGTGATCTGTTCTCCAGTGTTTGGCCGTTCTATCGTTGTCCCGCGGCTCCTGCCAGACGAGGCATCTGGTGTTTGTGATGGGCTCCTCAATGTGTCCAGGGACTCTTTATTGCCCCGTCGCTCGTGTCTTTGGCTTCTGACACAATGACCCAGTTACGACTGGCACGCCGGCACATTCTCACTACGATTTGACCCTTTTACTCGCAAAAAACATCCATCGGCTCCTAGAGATTCAATGTACTGCTGCGGCATTTTGTAATGTGTGCAAACAACATTTACAGGACACATGAAACTGATATAATATGCAAGAAGTGATTTTTGCTTAAAAAAATTGCTAGAAATTTTGACAAATGGTCAAAGAACAGGCATTGAATTTTTTTTTTTCAATTAAAAAGATTTGTTGCAAAACATTCACCATTAATCGTTTTAAAAAATAAAACATAAATATATATATAGTTATATATATTTGCAATGCATTTACTAAAAGGTTACACTGCTGTATTGTTTTGAGTTTTTCTCTTGTTGTTTTGATGTTTTTCTAGATGATGCTTTGACTGATTTCCTGTTCTCCTCGTTCGGATGCTAATTATGAGTTTAATATTTTAATTCATTAGGCCGCCGTGTCTTTATTTATTCACGTTGCATCTCTCCAGTAGTTTTGCTTCACAGAAACATGAATACGAGTTTAATTCTCAAAGGGAAGTGTCATATAATTACAGGAAGTGGGTGTCATTTTGACAGCACATTATTATTGCATTTTATTCCAGTGTTTTATTTTACCAGCACTGAGATAGTGTTATAGTTTTATTAATATTTTGAATCAGTTTTATTTTTTTATTTTCTGTTATTTTATTCATTTCTCTTATTTTTTTTGTATTTTGTTGTTGTTGTTGTTATTTATGATTATTTTAGTTTTAATTTTAGTACATTAAGTTAATCTAATTCAATTTCATTTGCAACTAGATGAACTTTTTTTGCTAAATTTTGGTAAAACGTTTATTTAATTTTATTAATATATTAAATCAGTTTTTATTTTTATATTTTATGTTATTTTTTGTATTTTATTATGTCTGTAATTTTGGTGTGCTTTTGTTATTTTTATTTTATTTTATTTTATTTTTATTTTAGTTTGAATTTTAGTACATCAAGTATAATTAACAGTTTTAAGTAGGTTAACTTTTTTGCTTAATTTTGGTTAAATATTTAATTTTAAGAATATTTTGAATCAGTTTTTATTTTTATATTTTCTGTTATTTTATTTATTTCTGTTATTTTATTGTTTATTATTATTATTTTAGTTTTCATTTTAGTGCATCAAGTATAAATAAACGAAAATGAGAAATGCTGCCTTTGTCACTAAATGAACTTAGCTTAATTTTGGTAAAACGTTTATTTAATTGTAATAATATTTTGAATCAATTTCTATTTTTCTATTTTCTGTTATTTTATTGTATTTTATTATGTCTGCAATTTTGGTGTGCTTTTGTTATTTTTAGTAGGTTTTTTTTTTTTTCATTTTTTATTTCAGTTTTAATTTTAATACATCAAGTATAATTAACCATTGCAACTAGATTAACTTTTATTTGCTTAATTTTGGTAAAACGTTTATTTAATATTATTAATATTTTGAATCCATTTTTGTAATATATATCTTCTGTTATTTAATTTATGTCATTTAATTGTGTATTATTAATATTATTATTATTATTATTATTATTATTTTCATTTTAGTACATCATGTACAATTTAATGAAAATGAGAAATGCTGCCTTTGCAACTAGATTAACTTTTTTTTTTTTTTTTTTGCTTGATTTAGTTAAAACCTTCAATGTGAATTCAATGTGTTACTTTCAATTTCTTTTTTTTCCTTTTTTTTTTCTCTCCCCCCAAATGATTTGTAAATGGAAATTATAAATATAACTAAAAAACTAAATGACTAAGACATATCTTAATTCATTCATTCATTCATTCATTCATTAATGAGTAAGCCAATAAAAAACAAACAAAAAAAAATCATGAGAAAATAACTAAATAAATAAATATACTAAATAAAAAAAAAAACTATTTAATTCATTAAATTAAAGATATAAACAGAATACATTTTTACCATATACATTTTAACAAACGTATAAATTTATATAAAATGCAGTTAAAAGAAGGTATATTGTTTTTGTTTTTCTGATTATATTTTTTATAGGAGAAAACTCCTGTTTTCTCCTGGTGCTATAAAAACTATTTCAGTCTTTTTATTGCAAAAATATTGTTAAATTCAATGTGTTACTTGCCATTTCTTTGCTATTTTTTATCTTTAGTTCATTTATTTATTTATTTTGGAAATGATTATACTTTTTTTACACCATTTCATCAGTTCTATCTTCATATTTTGTTTTCTTAAATTATTTAACAAAAAAGTATACATTAATATAAAATGCAGTAAAAATCAAGTTAAAAGAAGGTTGATTATTGTTTTGTTTTGTTTTTTTTCTGATATATTTTATAGCTCCAAGACAAAACAGGAGTTTGTTTTACAATAAAAAACATTTTTTTGTCATGTTGAAAATTCAGTGTGTTACTTGCAATTTCTTTGTAATTTTTTTTTATTTTTAGTTTATATATTTATTTATTTTGGAAATTATTTGACTTTTTTTTTTTTTTTTTTACACCATTTGAGTGTAATTCTATCTTATTTTTATTTTTTTTTGTAAATTATTTAACTTTAAAAAAGTATACATTTATATAAAATGTAGTAAAAACTAAGTTAAAATAAGGTAGATTATTATTATTATTATTATTATTTATTTTGGAAATGATTTTTTACACCATTTCAGTGTAGTTCTATCTTTGTTTTGTTTTTTGTCTGAAATAATTTGTTTATTTATTTATTTAGAAAGTAATTTGATTATTTATTAATTTTTTTACACCATTTCAGTGTAATTCTATCTTATTTTTATTTTTTTTTTCGTCTTAAATAATTTAATGAAAAAGTAGAAATGTATATAAAATATATAAAAGTTAGAATATGGTAGATTATTGTTCCAGGACAAAACAGGAGTTTGTCTGACAAGAAAACACTGTTTTAGTCTTTTTACTTTAAATGTCATGTTTATTTCAGTGCTGTTTCTTGCGTTTCTTTATAATTAATTGTGCAGTTTCCACGTCAAAATATTTTCTAGACTAATAGTTTTGTGTTGTAGTTGTCACAGTGCAGTAAAGCTCCTCTAGTTCTACTTAAAGTGTTTAACAGTCAGTAACTAGTCTCTCAGTGATCCACATGTTCTCGATTGTCTCCTGATCTGAGTTCGTCCTTGCGTGTGTTTGCCTGAGGCGAGACTTAATGAAGCCATCATTCATCTCAAACGCTTCATCTTCTGCTCGTTTCAGTGTTTTTAATTGTTTTGCGGTGAATCTAAAGGCCGTCTCCGGCGTGATGGATCGAGCCGTCCGTTCGTGAAGTGCAGAGGACGTCCACGAGACGCCTGGAGAGACGCTTGTTTTCCAATTATTGCTTCAAACCCGTGATGAAATATCAAACTCACGCTCCGTCAATACAAGCACAGATTCTCAGAGCGAATCCCGAACGCTGAACGGGACTGAGTTTGTTTTAATAAGGCAGATCATGTTTCTGATTTGAATTCAGGAGCCGTGTGACTTTGTAAACTCCGTTAATGAAGTCGAACGACGGCCGGGAATCAATAATTCATATTCATCAGATGTTCATGAGTGATGGAGCAAAATCACAGTCTGAATAGCAGAAATACACTGACATTTATGAGTGTGTAGGCAATTTAGAGAACCTAAGTGTTTAGTATTTGATTCAGAAATGGTTCATTTGTATTAAAAGCTTAAGAGTTAATTAACAATTAATTTGTTGTGTTGATATGTCCAAGACTGACACATAAAATATAAAAAATATTCAGGGATATTGTTAACTAAAACTATTAAAATGTCATGTTACTTGAATTAAAATAAACATTAACTGAAATAAAAAAAAATGTTTTATTTTAAAAATTAATAAAAATTACAAAAACACTATTAAAAACTGTTTTATTTTGGGGTTTTTTGGTAAAAAAAAAAAAGTGGGTTTTTTTATTAATACAACAAAATGTAGAATCTAAATGAAAATATAAAAATAATTAAAAAGAATGAAAACCAAAAAATACTAAAATAAATAAATACTAATTAATTATACATGACTAAATTTACAATATAAATAAAAAAGTAAATTAGTAAAACAATAAAAACTGTTTTATTTTGGGGTTTTTTGGTAAAAAAAAAAAAGTGTTTTTTTTTTTATTAATACAACAAAATGTAGAATCTAAATGAAAATATAAAAATAATTAAAAAGAATGAAAACCAAAAAATACTAAAATAAATAAATACTAATTAATTATACATGACTAAATTTACAATATAAATAAAAAAGTAAATTAGTAAAACAATAAAAACTGTTTGATTTTGGTAAAAAA
>VONZ01003085.1:0-28934 GCA_012976165.1 Labeo catla | reverse complement strand
AATGTCAGTGGGCCAGGAAGATTTTAAAATGAGTGATTCATTCATAAATCCCTCAGTTCATTGTGGAAATACAACCGAAAGATAGAAAACAGCAAACACAGGGCTAAAAAGGGGCGGGGCTACATAAGATTAATATATTTTAGCTGCAGATGTTCTCATTCTATCAGATCACATCTTTGAGGAGATCTTGTACTCCACTGATGACAAGCTGAAAGATGCCCGGACAAAACTTCAGGATGTTGTGAAGAGATGCCTGCCAAAGTGTGTGGGAGAGACCAGAATATCACAAAATATGTTCAAAGACAAACTGCTCTTGCAGGTAAAAGAGGACATTTTACAGTTTATTTACAGATTTTGAACACATCACAAATCACTGGCATTATTGTAATATGACCCTCCATATATTGCATAAACCCCCGGTTTCACAGATAAGGCTTAAGGCTAGTCTCAGACTAAAGTGCATGTTTGAGCTAAAAATATCTTACTCTGACATATCTTAAAATATGTCAAATAAAATGTAACATTAAAATATGTGCCATTGCTCTTTCTCAAGATTCACACCTGTAACATTTTCTTCAAAGGCATTTTTATAAAAGCTGCATAAATATCTTAATTTAGTATGTGAAACTGGGCCATGCGATATTAAATTATTTGGCATCAAAATATGATGCCCAGAGATTTTAATTTCATAACTCAGGCATTCATAGTTTAAAGTGTCTCATGTTAATGCTTTAAAACAAGGTTCCTTTTGTTAACATTAACTGAATTAATAAAAAATAAAAAAAAAAACTGCAGAATTTATTAATCTTAGTAAGTGTTAATTTAAGCATTTACTAATACATTATTAAAATTAAGGGTTTATTGATTTTAAATTCAGGTATTTCCAAAAAAAAAAAAAAAACAGGGTGCCAAACAAAAACCTTAAAATTAAAGCCAAATCTCTTTATATAAATAAGTTAACAACACTGTTAATTTACAGCCATTTCCTAAATTATTACAAACAAACACCTTCACTGTAAAATTAACTCATTAACTAATTAATTAATTACTTAAACATCACATGACTGACAGCAACAGAACATGAGACACTAACAGATCTCTCTAGATCTCAGCATCTAGTCTGACTTTATTTCTTTCATACAAAACTTCTTATTGAGAATTAACAGATGTTAATGTTTTATTGAAAATACAGTTTGAAGTCACCATGGTGGAGATAAGCAGTTGCTTTAGTTGGGCTCTTGACCCTTATACGTTCAGGTTCTCTCTGGATACTGAAGCTATGAAATTAGATCAGATGAATTTGGTTATTCATTGATGGTAATTTACTCATAGTGGGCCGGCTGTGCTAGTTTTAAATTTAGTTTTAAAACAGTATATAATTTCTCATATTTTTATGCATGTTGTATGGAGTGTTTTTGATGCACAGACATCAAGAATCAGCACGTGAATCTCAACAATGGTGACAACCAACAGAAAGCTTTTTTTTGTGATGATCAGGACTAATATGAATTTTTGTTGATTGTCACCACTGTTGAGATTCATGTGTTCAATGTCTGTGACTACTTATACTTCTCAAAATTTTCTCAAAATGACATGCAAACTTTCACAATAGCAAAAAAATAAATGATTCAAGGTAAATTTGTATAAAACTTCTAAGATTACAAAGAAAACTTAACCTTAATTAACATACTAGAGGTCAGTAAATCAAGCCACTATGCAATGACAAGATCAATAATAGCATGTAACTGGCTTTGTCTGATCAGAATCTTTCTTGCTGGTTTTGCTACCATAAACATGCATCAGAGATGCACAGTTACAAAAAAAAACCTTTAATTTCACAGAGTATGTTACATGATGATAATCCAGACAATACATCTAAAAGAAGTAGCTTAACTTTTACTAGAAAAATCATGGATGGCCCCAGTCTTAATTTTGATGTTTGTTTAGAAGCTGCTTCTGCCAATTAAATTTTCTGTAAATTAACAGTGTTTGATAAACTTATTTATTTATTTATATATATATATATATATATATATATATATATATATATATAAATGACTTTAATTTTAAAGTTTTTGTTTTGCAGGCACCCTGTGATTTATTGTAATCCAATTACAGATTATTATTATTATTATTATTATTATTATTATTTTTTTTGTAATTTTACATACTAAAAATGTCAATTACTGTAATTTGTCATTAATTTCATAATACTTAAAATAACAGCCGAGTAGTTAATTTCGAGAGAATTTTACAGAAATTTGACTGCAATTTAAAAAATCACAGTTATTTTCTGTCAAATTACTTTTTTTACAGTGTATGTAATGTAACCCTCAGTATATTACATATGGGATGTTAAATTATTTGGCTTCAAAATCTTTACTGCCACTGGATTCTGAAAAACAATGTTTGCTATTATTCAGAGTAGGAAATAGGTCATCATACCTTTAAACTTAATCTTAAATTTCACAACATTTACACACATTTTTTTTCTCTCTCTCTCTCTCAATGAGCAAATCCAATTTGTTCTCTTATTACACTATTAAAATTGCTTGAATGTTTTTTAAGTTTACCAACAATACACTGTACTCATTGTCACGGTCAGGTCCAGCATAGGAGAGATTGGTTCTAGTGTCTGGTAGATGTTGGTTTTATGTATCTATGTATGTATGTATGTACGTATGTATTCATTTATTTATTAATTTATTGCTTGAACTGCATGTCAAAAGCAGTTTGAATGTACTGTGAACAATTTCACATTTATTTATATTATCAGTTTCAGATCTGCTTTTTCTTCAAGTCAAACAGTCAATGGAACTATGCCGTTTAATTTAACAATCAATCAATCAATCAATCAATCAATCAATCAGCCAACCAATCAATTAATCAACCAATTAACAAATAGAATAGAATAAAATAGCTAAAAGAAACCAGTGCCTTTTTTCAGTTATTATTGAGCAGCAGTTGCAGATCATAACACAAGTGCTCTTGTGGACAAATTGTTCTCATTTGTTTGCCTTTAATCCCCAAATCTACAGAATGACTGGAATAAAGCAGTGGACAAATGGAACGAACTTCACCCAACTGTGTTCTTGGATAAGAATGATTTCAGCGTTGATGTATGTTATGTTCAAAACTCAAATTTGGATATTAACGTCTTCAGCACTTTTAAGTCACTGTGACATTGCAAATCTTCCCTTGCACAGGTGATTCAACTGGATTATAATCAGAAGGGCAAAGACCCCACTGACAATGTCTACTTCTACAGCAAGAGGAACCCCAGCAAAGCCTTCCTGATTAAGAAATATCAGGTACTCACATCACTGTGCTGCTCATGGAATTTAGCATCTCTAAATTCATCAGCAGTTACTATTAATTAATTTATTATTAAATTAAATACAAAATATTATTTAGAATTACAAAGAAACTGAAATGGCCAGGAAAATAGCTGTAATAGATGTCATAGCTGTAACTATATCAATTTATATACTAATTTTGGATTAGCTAGTTCACACATTAACTGAAACAAATTACTGACAGCAGTTAATCAAGAAATATCCAAATCATCACTCAAAAAAATGTTTCAGCCTAAACTTCAAATTACATACAAATGTTCCATGCATTTAGATTACGTAGTTTTAATTTAAACAAATCAATTAAACTTAATGTGATTCAAATGCATCAGTCTTACGTAAATGAATCAGGTAAAGTTGATGTAATATTTCCCAGTGTTAAACAAACCCTGCTCAGTGTTCATGTGTTTCCACACTACAGAGTGTTCAAGTAGCATTGACACAGTGTTGGAGTTAAGGAGATCATTATGTCATGATTGACCAATAATGATGAACACCGGCTGTTTACAAGCAGAATCACAGAAGGAAAGAGAAACACAGGAATCAGCCACAGCCAAAGATAAAATGAACTTAAATAAATTAAGACATTAAATCTCTGATTAAACAACTCCACAAACAACATTACAGATTGACTTGATTTCTGTCATATATCCACAAATATTATTTGAGAACATCTAAACAGAGGTTTAGATGTTTTATTAAAAAAAAAAGAGTTTCATTTGACCTCACCATCATGGCGAACAGGGTTTACTTTAGTTGGGCTCTTGAGCCTTCACTTTCTTATTATAATTTTTTTG
The DNA here is from genome assembly GCA_012976165.1 of Labeo catla. Lineage (NCBI taxonomy): Eukaryota > Metazoa > Chordata > Actinopteri > Cypriniformes > Cyprinidae > Labeo > Labeo catla. The sequence continues at coordinate 24,784 of VONZ01003085.1, read as the reverse complement.
TTCTTTGGTTGCTGTAATTGTGTTTACAGAGCACATTTGTTATAGCACCAAAAAAAAAACAAGGGGAGGGCCTTATTAAATGTTCTTGGTTAATTATTATTGATGGTGTAATCATCATCCAGTGGTCTGATTTGCTGATATCGTTCTATGGTTTACCTCTTACTTTCATGATATTTACAATAGTTGTATGAACTCTTACTATTACTACTTTAAGATCTCCAGTATTACTTAGACACACACAGACATCAAGAATAAGCATATGAATCTCAACAATGGTGACATTCAACAGCTGCATGCTGGGAGTCATTGGTGAGTTTTATAATCTGCTGTTACCCAGCATGCAGCTGTTGAATGTCACCATTGTTGAGATTCAAATGCTGATTCTTGATGTCTGTGTGTGTCAAAAGGATACCGTAGATTTCAAAGTTTAATGTATAAGATAAACAATAATAGATAATTCATAATAGTTCATACACCTGTTGTAAACATTATAAAAATAATAGACTAACCGCATGAGATCAGTGCATCAGGCCACTGGATGATAATGATTTCACAACCAAAATTTTTTTTACCAAAAACACCAAATCAGATTTTTTTTTTTTTGGACTTTTTTATTTTGCTGTAATAGATGTGCTTTATACACACAATTACAAGCAACCAAAAAAAAAAGAGTCAAGAGTCCAACTAAAGTAAACCCTGATCGCCATGATGGTGAGGTCAACTGAAACTTAAAAAATATAAATAAATAAAACATCTAAACCTCTGTTTAGATGTTCTCAAATAATATTTGTGGATATATGACAGAAATCAAGTCAATCTGTAATGTTGTTTGTGGAGTTGTTTAATCAGAGATTTAATGTCTTCATTTATTTAAGTTCACTTTATCTTTGGCTGTGGCTGATTCTTGTGTTTCTCTTTCCTTCCGTGGAAAACGCTGTCAACGTGTTATACTGTCTAGATTAATTAAATAAAATGTTCAACATTGTTATTTCTTTAAGGCAATGCCTGCACATTCATTCATCTATTTTAATACCACTCTTACGAAAATTAACCATGGTATGTGTAGTAAAACTATGGCAATAAAAATGGAAATCAGTCCACGGAAAATATAAAATATAACATGGTTATTACATTTACTATAGTAAATCCATGGTTAATTTTGTAAGAGTGTTTATTTACAATGTATTTTAATGTAAACAGGTATAAAATATGATGAGAAAAACATTGTTAATGAGAAGATGAAATTGACTGCAGCAGGTTAATTTATTTATTATTCAGAACACACATTTGGAAGAGAAATATATTAATAGGAACAATTCAGCAGGTGATATGAGATGTAGGCCTACACATCCTCAGTTTTGAAATGCATACTCCACGCAAACGTGCTCCCGCGTAATATTTTAGAAGGACCTTAATTCATCCCACGCATCTCATCCGTGTTGTGTCAGGAAATCGTGAAAACTGAGGCAGTGTGTCATTGTTTAGAATAAAAGCAGCCAGGTACACTGAAAGGAAAGAGAGGATTCTCGTATTAGTTTTCATTCCGTTGTGATGGGACCGGAAGTGGGGATACACTGCTTCGCTTACCGGATATAGGAAGTGAGATGAAGGTCCATTATCAGAGTCGCATAACCCCTCACATTTGAGTGCATAAAGTGTCCAACATTCCACACTTTTTATTTTTTTCAGTTATTTAGGTGCATCATCCAGGTATTTTCTTGTTGGAATTTTCAGTGTGAACACACTACCACACTATTTATACTACAAAACGTCATAGAATAGTGTATATGACACTGAAGTATTCAGACACCAAAGTTACTTAATTAAACCACCTTTGTGACTGACAGCATTAAGTTATTTAGGGTATGATGCCACAAGCTTTGTACTCCTGGATTTAAGGATTTTTTGCCATTCTTCTTTCTCAGGCTCTATCATGTTGAATGGAAACTATCAGCAGATATTTTTCAGGTTTCTCTAGAGTTAACTGACTCTGTTCAAATCCAGATTTTGACTGTTTGTTTGCTCAGGGTGACCAACCAGAGTAACAATCAGGTCCTTGGTCATCATCTCTCTTACTAAAGCATCAGTTGCTTGCCCTAGCCAGTGGTCAGCACTAGGAAGAGTCCGGGGTCTGTATTCACAAAACATCTTAAGGCTAAAAGTAGCTCATAGCTTGCCGATTTAGGAGAAAATCTTAAAAATAAGGGGCACGTCAGTCCTAAATTTAGGACTCCTGCATGTTTTGCTCTAAGAGTATTCCACAAAGCATTTGAGCGCTAAAACTAGCTCCTAAATCTATGAAATGTTAGGAGTAGTGAAGAGGACTCCTAAGTCACTAAGACCAAAATTACAAATTTCAAATCCCAAAATCACAAATTCAAACTTTTTTTTAAAATGCCTTTTGCCAGCAACCTGCCTTGGATCATAAACATATTAGAAACATTTGATGATAATGAGCTTTTAAAGGTATCACCTTAATCGCAGGGGTATTATGACTTGTAGAACTTGTCATATAGAAAGTGACCATTTACGAGTAGAGGCCAACAGGCACCATTACAGCTACCATTACAATCAGTACATTTCCCATAATAACCAGTAAAAACATTAAACATTCTGTGATGGTTTCTATTATTATTATTATTATTATTATTATTATTATTATTATTATTATTTTAGCAGGGCTAAAATGGCTTTTGCTGTCAGTCTGCCTCAGAATGAAAACATTTTAGAAACATGCCACATTTATTTGCACACACGTTTTTTCCGGCACAACGTTTTTTGGTTTTGGAGGTTATCCCAACTCTAAACTTTTCTTTGATTATATCCTTGTTTTTATTAACAAGTTGGGCAATAAGTAACAGCTGTTCTCGTGTCCAGTTTAGTTCTGTTAATTAAAAGGGTGTCTAAATGCATATGCGCTAATTGTTTGTGAAAACAACACTTGTAAGAGGCTGACAATTGGCTAAACATATACTTGTTTAATTAGTAACACTTAGCCTGCATTTTAAAATCTTTATTTGAATGTGGCAACATTTTTATACTCTACAATATTTCTATGAATAAATCACTGACAGCGACCCCCTCCTCTATCAGCCAATCACTGTGTGCATAGTTACCCAGTCAACACGTGAGATCATGCGATGTTCACAGTGACATCACATCATTCTCATTGTGTGATACTCAAGAGTGTGAGTAATATGTGAGCTCATTGTGAATTCAAAATGTTGTGCAGGTTGAGAGGAGGCACTGCAAATATCGGTCACCAGGGGACATTCTACTTCCTGTTTCTCAACACTATCACAGTGGTGTCACATGATGAGCTCACAGTATGAGTGCACACCCAGATAACAAATTTATGTTATAAGAACCTTCTCCAAACATACACAGCAAAATCCCCAGTGTTAATTTAACACTCTGAGTGTGGACACATATAAACACTGAAGCAGTGTTGAAGGTAATGATATAATTAGGTGATTAACGAAGTGATGACTGATCATTATTGAAGACACCTGATGTTAATAAGCAGAATCACCAAAGGAGAAAACCAACATTTTTAAGCAACCATTATAGTGGTCAATGTTTGCATTAGTTGGGCTCTTGACCCTTACATCTTTAATACTAGATTTTGTTTGGCTGCTGTATTTGAGTTAAAACAGCCAGACAAGCCAAAAGCTCAAGTCACCAGTTGTTTATGTTTTAACATATTCATTGTTTGATGTAAATCACCTAGAGTATAACTTCTAAGTTAGTTTTTTTTTTTTTGCTTATTGTAATTGCTTTGACAATCCACAGAAGATCCAGCACTTCCTACACATTTTGGAAAGTTTTTTTTTACAACCTGTTCGAAAAAAGAAGTATTTCACCTTGGCACACATAGACATCAAGAACCAGCCCATGAATCTCAACAATGGTGACAAACAGCATATTCAGATAAACAGATCAACTCTGAACTCTCATAATTTATTCATGCCGCAATGCATGATGGGAGTCATGGATGAGTTCTGATTGGCTACAACACACTTTTTGATGGTCACCGTTGTTGTGATTCTCACACTGATTCTTCATGTCTGTGTGTCTAAGTTAAGATGAACTTTTTTTTTTTCTTTCATCATCTGTCTGATTATGGCATAACTGATTGATCTTTTGTTCACAGTTTTTTTTTAGTAATCTGTAAGGAAATTCTATGTCAAATACTCAAGTCACTATATGATGATTAAGTCAAGCACAGTCAATGCCATCTTATTGACTTTTGCTCTTGGCTTGTCTGGCTGTTATAACTCAGTAATTGCAGCCAAACAAGACCTAATATTGATGATTTAAGGGTCAAGAGCCCAACTAATGCAAACACTGACCACTATAATGGTTGCTTAAAAATTTTGTTTTTCTCCTTTGGTAATTCTGCTTATTAACATCAGGTGTCTTCAATAATGATCAATCATCACTTTATTAATCACCTAATTATCTCATTACCTTCAACACTGCTTCAGTGTTTATATGTGTCCACACTCAGAGTGTTAAATTAACACTGGGGATTTTGCTGTGTACAACTGATGTGTAACTGTGTTTGTAAACCACATTTGTTATGGTAAGAAATACCAAGAAAAGATTATTAATGATAACAACACAATCATCACCTAGAATCAATATGCAGTCAATTATAATAGTTCTTTGTTTATACAGTATAGTAATTTATGAAGAAATTTGAAAGCATAAGCAAACATTTTAAACTACCATGTCATGTCAAAACAGAGAAACATCAAGAATCAGTGTATGAATCTCAACAATGGTGACAATCAAAAGCTTCCTGCAGCAATGCATGCTGGGTACCTAGTCTCCGTGCAGTGACTTCACATTGTGATCATAGTGTGAGCACACATTGAGGACGCTGTGAGGTTACACTTTTAGCTCACTGTTACGTCACATTGTGACCACATGGTGAGATCAGTGTGAGATCAAATTGTTGACTGGGTAGTAATCATGCTGATATCGTCCATAGTAACGAGGTCGACTCAGCTCTTACTCTCAGCTTAGACCTTCTCTCTATTCCTTAGTAAAAGTTTGTCTCAGCAGCTTTGTGAATAGGTTTTAAGAGAAAACTCTTAGGAGAACTCTTAGATAAGATAAAATAAGATCAAATGTTTTGTGAATATGGGCCCTGGTCATTCCAAATGCCTTCCATTTAAGAATTATGGAGGCCACAGGTATACAGATTATACCAAAAAAATTATTAAAAAGATTTTTTCAATATGGGTAAATCAAAAGCATGCATCCTAGATCTGTAATTACTGATCAACATATTATGTTTGATTTCACGTGTATTGCAGGTATCCAGTCTACTGCCAGAGGACTTTACTGAATATGTTGGTCGGGTTTACTACACAAAAAACTCTGATGAGGAGGAGAAGGATGCTAAGGAGTGCTTTAAATGGTGGCGCCGTGGCATGGTGGGTGTTTATGATTTGTTGTAGTATATTATAGTGTGGTGTGATACACAAACATTGTACAAATCAAAAAACACTGTATAACGAGTCATGGATTTACTATAAGTATTATTAATAATATTATTTTCATCTCACCCTCTCTCTTTTCTCTCTCTTTTTTTCTTCAAGTGTGAAATTGAACTTGAGTTTAAAGGCACCAAGCGTGTGATCACAGGGGACTGTCCTTCATTAGACAACTGCGGTATAACAGAGGTCCACTCCTGTAAGGTGATCCGAGGCGTCTGGGAGCTCTGTGAGGGTCGTGACTACACTAAACCTTATGTCCAGCTGAATCGGGGGGAGTATCGCACGTGGGGTGCTGACAACTCTAACCCTCCTGTTCTGTCTATTAAACATGTGACATCATTTAATATCCGCCTTTACGAAAAGGAGAATTTTGAAGGCCCAGTCTGTGTGACAACAGTTGAATGTCCTTCCGTAGAGAAACAGTTTGATATAAAAGAGATCCGCTCCTGTAAGGTGATCAGTGGTGTCTGGAAGCTCTATAATGATCCTGACTACATTGAAGAACCTTACCTACTGAAGGAGGGAGAGTATCGCAGACTTATGGTTCCTGCTCAGTCTCTTGAATGTGCGCCATTTAAGATCCTCCTCTATGAAAAGGTGGATTATGAAGGGCCAATGTATGAGACAACAGTTGACTGTCCTTCAGTGACTGACTGCGGTATAACAGAAGTTCGCTCTTGTAAGGTGCTCGGTGGTGTCTGGAAGCTCTTTAAGGGTCTTTACTTCACTGACACCAGTTATCTACTGCAGAAGGGGGAGTATCCCAATCCTGAGGTGTGGAGCAATGGCAACCCTGGTCCTGCTCTGTCTGTTGAACGTGTAACAGAGTAAATTCTCTCCACTGACTCCACCCATCTGTTGCCCTCATACATCTTTAAAGTAGGGCTATCTATTCAAAGCATTACTTTAATGTTTAATTATAATTTCTAAACAAAAATAGTCTAATCAGTGATTTACACTCCTGTCACAATCAAGCTATTTATTTTACTGTTTTATTTGAATGGTCATCTCTACAAATGGTAATATATATATATATATATATATATATATTATACTGAGTTGGTAATAATTTGATTAATTATTTAGCATATCATGGAATTAATTTGATTTAGCAGGTGTTTTTTAGGTGCTTGACAGCTATTAAAGCTGTCAATAAGCTATAATAAATACATCTATTTTGTGAATGAGACTTGTGGCAGATATTGCTGACAAGAGCAGTGCAATGAAAAATCAGTGATGAGAGACTTCAGAGATGAAAGTAAATAAATCTAAAGAAACAAATACAGTAGACAGATATTTGGGCCTAATAGCTGATTTATGTTTGTGTTTGAGCAGCTATTTATATGCTTGATTGTTGTTGTTATTATTATTATTCACAATATGGTTTTGGATAAATGTAGGAAACTGATGAGGTTTTTTTTTTTTTTTAGTGAGCTGGTTACAGTTCTTGTGAGATATTTTGGGGAGTTACACATTTTTAGAGACTGAATTTGATATGAAACCATTTACCTTTTAGGATGCAGGAGTTCAGTTTCGTCTTTCTTGTGTGAATTTTTTTTTGGAAAACAAGTTATTGGGGTAAAAATGTAATGCTTTTCAGTTTGTCATTCTCAGAAACTGATGAAAATAAACTGTATGGCATCAACAACAATGGTGGAGCAATAATTTATTTCTTGTCTAATAAATGTTTGCTTTATTTTGAGTATAGACAGACCCTTTATACATTTCTGGGTTTCTCAGCAGCGGAAGTCGTTATAGTTGGGTTAACTTCGACAGCAATGAATGGGAGAATACCACAAATGAATTTTTTGCATTCCCGTTTGCTCAAATGGCAAAAGAAAAACTCAGCGATAGTGTTTTCAGAATCAGAATAAGCTTTATTCACCAGGTGTGTGCAAACACACGAGGAATTTGTTGTGTGCACCAAGGTGCTCCTGGTACATACGTATATATATATATATATATATATATATATATATATATATATATATACATACATATCTGACATGAGAACAGAAAAACATTTCAATAAAATTAAAATTACTTTAAATAATAATGTGTATGAATCTGGAACAAAAGACTTGCAGATTTGTGCATTATTTACTCTATATACATCTGTACAAATAAAGTAATAATATGTATAAAGCATATGTAAATAAAGCATATGTATTTACATAATAATACTACAGAAAGAGGCAATAATTAGAGATGGAAAACATGAAAGGAACAAATTGATGGCAGTCAGAAGAGAGAACAATGTCAAATTTACTGCCCCTCCCATAGATGCTGCATTAGAAATACCATTTCATTAGCATTAACAAGTTTTTTTTGTTATTTAATACAAATGATATAATACAAAGTATAGTGTTATAAATGTACATACATTTAAAAAAAAAAAAAATCAAAATAGAAAAAATACTTTTGAGGATTTACAATGCTGATGATTGTTAAAATGCGTCATCAGTCTTGTGAAAAGGGTCCATTAATTCATCTGCTTCAAAGATGTTTTTGTGATGAATGAATAGCTAATTAATCTTTTTTAAACACTAATGAGACAGACAGACATTATTAATTTATTACACATGGTAAAAGTGTTTAATAACAGTATCTTAACAAACTTTGACAGTTTTCATCTGGTCATGTCAGCTCAATATATATAGACACAGATTTGTGTGAGTTTAAGAGTGGGTTTTAGATGTTCAGACAATTGTAGGTTAGATAAATGCCACAAAATAATGCTGAGATACTGAAATACTGCAGAATTCAGAACATCCTCTTATGAGCTGGATGGTATTGAACTGTTTTAATGTAGAGCTCTTATTATACAAATGTTTGATTACATACATCAGGACTGTATGAAAGAAAGTAGATATTTGTTGTGATGAACAATGATGTGAAGAGCTCAACAGGTACAAAGAAATGTGTTCAGAGTCTTTTCAAAGTTAAATGACAATATGTTCTATTATACTGAAAATGAAGAAACAAAAAGAAGAATTCCATTATAAGGCAGTCATGGGAAGACACTAATCTTGTCTTGTCTCACACACATCTGACTAAAGACAAAGGAAGTGTACACTGTAAAATCCAGTAGTTTACCTTACTTAGATATAATTAGTTATCTTTACTTAGTTGCTATATTTACTAGGTTTTATTAAGTTACAGCTACTTTCAAGCGAGTAAAACAGTTTACTTACTACTTTGAGTGACGCTTACTTAAAATATTCAAGTAGCCACAAAGAAACCAATGACATTAATAAACCAGTGAGAGGCAGCAGTGCACTAATATGTTGCTAATTTGCAAAATAACAACAGAAAGAAGAAAAGCAATTTTTTTTTGAGGTGGCAATTGTTAATCTGCAGTTATTTTTCACTAGTTACATTCACTCATTTCCCAAAGTCATCTTGAATGTTGTTTCAATACAGCTACATATTTGAGAGAACATCACATAAACTGACTTCATAAATTGATGTTGATTTTCGTAAAATGTTGTTGGTGTGTCTTATTTTATTTATTTTTTTATTATTATTATAATTTTTTTACTTACCATTATAGTGATTAATGTTCCGTTTGGTTGGGCACTTGGAACTTTGCTTTTTTTATTATAATTTTCTTCCTATTGATGCAGCAATGCAACATGAAGTCATAGTTTTTGATTTCAAGGGAAGAAAAGTAATAAGTAGGTTGCTTTTAGAAGGTAATCTTCAAATTCTGATGTTTCAGTTAACTAAATCTTTCCAATTCTTCAGCTAATGTATTTCTTATATTTATTAATGATCTTTTACAATTTTATTGTTCTTCATAAACACCTTGAGAAACTTTATTGGGTTGAGACAGTCCTTTAATATTTGCAGTAATGTGCGGAAGTCACAGACTTCAACATTCAGCATGAGAATCACAACGATGGTAAAAATTCAATTTTATTTATTTTTATTAATTGTGACAATAACCATTATATTATTTTATTTTATCTTTTTGTTGTGTTACTGCTGACACAAGTCAATAAATAAAATTAGCAAATAAAAACAACAACAGTAAAACAAAGCAATTGCATAATTTATTCATGCCGCAATGCACTCTGGGAGTCAGTGAGTAGCTATACTAAGTCAAGTGTAAGCCTAAAGTAAATGATTGAGTACCCCCTGCAGTTCTTTTTTAGTAACTAGAGATCCCGTGTAAGTAAACTATACTAACTAAGCATTTGTCACTACAACATACTATTCTTATTTCACTTTACTTAGTTTTTTTAAGGCAATCGGTTTGCATGCTTTTTTTAAGTAAGCCCAACTAATTAGATTTTACAGTGTAGTAGTACTCATTGCCATGTTATGATACATAGCCTATTAGAACAGAGATTTCTAAGAAATAAAAGTTACAGACCATGATTATGATGAGTTGATTCTCTTTGGCTACTTTGCAACTTCCTGCATTTCATTAATCTTGTTTTATGATGCTTTACTTTGCTTTATTTACTCGTTATCAGTTCTATATTTATTTGTTTTGGACTAACAATGGAACTTAAAAATGTTTCCTGTGTGCTTACATGAGATATGTTAGGGAAGAGAAGTTTTGCTTCTAAATAAAAAGCCCTCACAGGTGTGGCAGTTTTCAGAGGGGGGAAAAACTTTAAAGAACAGCATAGTAAGGATCGCACAGTCTTCACAAGACACAGCAGAAGAACATCACGCTTTTCTTGATAACATACACCTCCTGTTTAGACCTCATTAATGTTACCAGAACTCACCGTAACATTCCAGTTAGAACTAACAAACATACACAGGAAAAATGGCGGAGTAGTTTTTCCAGAGTTAATATTTTTTACCTCAAAAATAGTTGTTTTTGCTCTATTTTGAGTGGACAGAGTAAAATTTATCCATAGAGTGGGAGCAAAATTAAAGAGTAACTGTGACTCCTCCCCAATTTACTCTCATCCCTTCATTGATCCGCCATTACTGTTAATCACGGCCATCCACTGCTGCTGCTTTGGGTTTAGAAGACGGCACGTTTCTGCTGGATGGTAAAGTAAGTAAAGTTTCAAAGTCTTACTATTTATTTTAATTATAGTTGCCTCTGCTTTGAGCTCGGATCATTTTGCCACATTTTTTGAATGTTTAAGAGATCGCTCGCCTTCTCCTGTCAGCTTGAAACCTAGTTAACGTTTGACAAGGTTTGAAATCAAATACCTAACATAATATATATGTTGAGCATTTTTTTAACGTAAATTGAAGTTAGCTAACGTTAGTGGCTTATCAATGTTTGTCCACTGAACTATTGTGACGATAGGCTCGAGTTGTGCACCACATGTACTTGTTCATGTTCAATTAGCCTTAATTGGATTGTTGAAGGCCGTTTTGATGTGAATTAGTTGTATTTAGACAGTAAGTTAACTGTTTCTCTTGGGAACGAAAGGTATTTTTAACATATACAGGGTCTAGTCGGTGATTTTATTGCAGAATGACAGTGTTTCAATTCAAAACGATTGAATTCTGTTAGACCACTGCGGATAACTGCGCCTCCCTGTAGTTTGCGTGCATTTTTAATATGTAAACTTTAATTACTGAAATGCTGGGACGAACATAAAAGAACAATATTTCATAAACGCTCCACCTCAGTGACAGAGAAAGATGGGAAAAAACAGATAAAAACGTTGGAAATGGGCCATACAACAATGCAATGTTAATATTAGCCTACAATTAGGCTATATACATAAAAGATATAAACCAAGCAGTTATTACAAATTAAAAACATTAGTGAACAAAGATAATTCATGTTGTGTAGTGCGCTAATGAATATTTTTTCATCATCTGACTACGAGTGTTATCGCCTTGTGTATAACTTTGTAACTGTCTTTTTGGATTCTTCACGATATAAACCAACAACATTGTCAGAAAGTTCAAAGAAATATTTTTTTCTTCAAAACCTTTTATATTTCAGATGTTTTGGGAATGTGGTAAGAGAAACTTTAACATTTTTAATATCATTAATACTATTCATTAATATTGTATCATTAATACATGAATACTTTTTAAAATAGTAATATATTAAGTAGGGATGCACCGAAATGAAAATTCTTGGCCGAAACCGAAAACCAAAAAAGAGGAAACCAAGGCCGAAAACCGAAACACCAAAAGAAATTATGCCAATTATTAGTACCATTGCATTTGTGGCTATGACTGTGTACTAACCTTACTAAAATCAAGGCATTGCAATTGCATAAATTAATATTAAAGTTTCAAAGAATAAATAGTTGAGGTTGAGCTTGTCTTCTCCCTGACATTTGAGAAAGATTTGAGAGAGTGTATTTAAATAGGGCCAGTGCATAAATTAATTTTTTTGTCAAATTAAAAAAAAAATATCTAGCAGAAATATGGCTACAATCTGATAGTCACATATAGTAGCCTAAGGGGCCGTTCACATATCGCGTCTTTTGTGCGCTCAAGTTCTTTATTTCAAATGTAGACGCGCGGCAGCCGCGCTCATAACGTAAGCGACGCGGTCGCGACGCGCATGCGGTACGACGCGCTCGTTTTTTTCAGGCGCGTCCGTATGGCGTTCCGACGGGCTCTTTAATATAACGCTGCAACATGCACTTGTCTCACTGAACGTGACGTCTGCGTCTGCCGACCGTGACGTCTGCGTGTGCCACAATACTGTTCGGCTGTACTGAACGTGACGTCTGCGTGACGTCTGCTGCAAGTTGTTCTAGCATGTATTCCCCACTAGGTGTCTCTAGACCAACACAAAATAACGCATTTTAAACACTGCTATAAACATTTGGGCTAATTTAACTAAAATAAACAATATTTGTCTTTTTAATTTTAGAGTTGTAATGTTTAGTTTCGCTAAAGTTCGATTGACAGGCAATCTGACAGAATTAAAAGCATTTACATCTTGAAGGTCAAAGGCACACTTTATAATTATTATTTTTTACTTATTTTATTTTTAGCCTAAATGTGTATTTTCCCATGGTTTTTAACATCACACATAAACAAGTTACATAACCTTTGATATTCATTAATGTGCTGTAACTATAAGAGATGATGGATCAGTTCTCGTGCTGCTTGAACTATGGCTCTAGAGTCACCAAACTGTGGTTCTATTCATCTTTTGAACTTTTTGACAAACTTTTTAAGATGTCACTTTGTTTTATACGATGTAACCTGCTCTGTTCCGCAATGTATTTTCACTGTAATAACATGGCATGTGACTTGTAGGCTGTGTTGTTTTAACGAAAGGTCAGTTGTCATTTGTGGAACTTCTTTGCAGATGAGAGGAAACCAAAGTACAGTGACAAATTTGTTTTCCATTGTTTTATTTAAGTGGACATTTCAAGCTGTCAGACATAACAACAGACAGCGCACCCTGTTATTTTACAAAAGCCTTTTATAACGTTTTGTTGTTTTGTTGAAGTACAAAAAATAAGGTAGACATTGAAATTTATTTCCTCTGTTATCAAAATGCAAGAGATCGCGCCGGCGCCGCCGACCTGATAAATATGTATATTTGCAAGAAATATAGCAACAGCCAAACAGCATGAAGAAACGTTATTGACTAATTTGCAGAGCGGTACATCAGGTTAACTCATATTGTGCGTGATGGGACAGTAAACACAGGCAGAGTTGAAATGTGGAGTCTTGGTTTTCGTTTGTCCATTTTTCAAACAGAACGAAATAACAATAGGCTAATAATAATAATAATAATAATAATAATAATAATAATCGTTTGTCATTTCTCTCTTTTTTTCGTAATTCTATTTGTTGTTAAATCAAACTTATGTCATTCAAATAGCAAATGATAATTCAAATAATGGATAAATAATAATTAAAATGTTCCAAGCCCAGAGTCGATTATTCAGAACAGTTTTAATTCGACCATGCATAGCATTATATTATAGACAGATTAGAGATTAATCCTAATAAACATGCCACTACAATAAAAACCATTAGGTTATATGAAAATACATTTAAAACAGTGTATTTCTATTATCCCTCCTGCAGATCCTCGTTTATGTCAGGACTGCGGCGACAGACAATCGCTTAGCTCGCTCACATAATGTAATCATGTCTTCTATAACGAGAATATTATTTTTATGACATAATATGTTGTTATTATGAGAAAAAAAATGTATAGTTTTAATTAGATAATTATGTCGTTTTAACGACATCACGATTTTACGAGAAAAAGATGTTTTAATGAGAAAACATCTCCTTAATATGACATTTTTGAGTGGGGAAAAAAAATATTTGTGTGTGGCAGCAATTCGTCACCGTACAATACTGTAATAATGTCAATGTTGCAGTCAGCAGCACATGCAGCTCCACTGTAAAACTGTCATTGTTAAGAGGAAAATGCTTTGGATCTGAAGGTATATAACTTTGGTCATTTACTCGTCCAAATAAAAATAAATAAATAATAATAATAAAAATCCTTTTAATTTTTTCCTGTATCAATATTCTCATCAGTTTTCAGTTTTAATATATATATATATATATATATATATATATATATAATATTTTATATAATATATATAATATAATATTTAAATAATAATTAAAATGTTCCAAGCCCAGAGTCGATTATTCAGAACAGTTTTGATTTGACCATGCATAGCATTATATTATAGACAGATTAGAGATTAATCCTAATAAACATGCCACTACAATAAAAAACATTAGGCTATATGAAAATACATATAAAACAGTGTATTTCTATACACTATAATAATTTAGACATTACAGAAAAACAATAATATATATATATATATATATATATATTATTGTTTTTCTGTAATGTCTAAATTATTATATGACAAAATTATATATAATTAATGTATATTCTATAAGAAAAAGACAGATGCACGAAAAACTGCAAAAAAAAAAAGACAGATGCAGACGTCACGTAACACGTCAGACGCAGATGTCACGTCCAGTGAGAGGAATGTATGAAGGGCAAGTAAATTGTGCATTCGCTCACACACTGCACTGAGCCATGTGAGCAGCGTGTTATGGTACGTGATAGCGGAAAAAAATAATAATTACTTCACTGCTACACGTGAATCACGCGTGACGTCTGGCTCGACACTTCACTGCCACGCGTGATTTACGTGACGTCTGCGTGACGTCTACGTAACGTCTACATCTCGTCTGCGTCTTAAAATGAATGGATTTAATAGGAAAAAAAAAACTAAATTAAGACGTCAGTGAGACGTTCAGTGACACGAGTGCATGTTGCAGCGTTATATTAGAGAGCCTGTCGGAACGCCATACAGTTCGCCGATATAATGACGCGGAGGGGCGCTGTTGACGTCTTCATAGTGACGCTAGAGGCGCTTGACCGTTCTGTATGGAAGGCCGGATTATTAATATGGAAGGCTGGATTATTAAAAATTTATTTACGGGTCATTCCAGCTGGAATCATCAAATGGTCCCCACCTGACCCCCTCAGATTTGTCTGAAAAAAATCTATGTGATGGGTAATATGCCCAATAGATCATATACAAAATTTCAGATCTCTACTGTGCGTACTTTTTTCACAAAAAATCTGTAAAAGTTTGTTTTTTACCCCGTTTTGGCATCACAGTCTGAGTGACCATGTTCAGACTGAAATATCTCCAGAACTATTTGTGCCAGGTCCATGAAATTTTCTGGGCTAAGAGTCCTAGTCCAGAGCTGCATGAATTACAACTCACAGCATTGTTACTGAATTTACACCTGAATGCTGGCCCTCTACTTTTCTTTGAAACTATTACTTTAAGGGTTTTCAGATGTCCATAGAAACCTCAATTTTCAATGTATAAGCATCAAACTTGGTAAATGGTCTGATATGTACCATGTCTTTCACATCCTTTGACATCAGACAATAGTCTTATGGATGTTGAGATATTAAGGTCCAAAAATGAAAAAAAACTGATTTACACCAATGTTCAGAGCAATATTTCCCATGAATGACACCAGGTGTGAACATGAAACTTTTTTTTTTTGAAAGAGCATGTTCTTATTGATAAAATATAAAAAAATTGGGATGGGGTTTTGCCTCATTTTTCTGTAATAATTTTTAAAAAAATCATTGTTGTGTGACATTGACAACTACTGTAATAGCAGCTATTTGAACTCATATGCCTAAATTAATGCTATAATGCAGCATTCCATTGTGCTCGGGACTCAGGGAAATCCGATCCCACCTCGGGAAAGTGCAATGGAACGGCCACTTAAGTTGGGGTTCCGAAACACACACTCGGGCCAGTTCAGTGCAGACCGAGTCAGTTGGAATTATCCATAGGCATCCATATTTTTGCCAACTGTTACAATGGAACGCATTTACGACGGACATCGGGAGAACTAACTCGGATTCACCGACTACCGACATTCAATGGAATGCAACATAAGTACCTAATCTTGATGTTCCACCCAATCCAGTGAATAATACATCCATTTTCATTGAGAAAGGAGGGCAATATTGATTAGAAAAAATAATATTCAGGTGGTATGAGATCTAGCATCAATCAATCAATCAGTCAATAAGTCAACAATGATCAATTTTGAGGTCAGTCGAGTATCAGGAACACCAGGATTCCATGTCAACTTTGAGGTTGACCCAGTTGAACAAGGCCTTCACATCACAGATATGGCCCCAGGACAATATGTTACTTGTGTGTATGACCGACAATGGTGGGCTGGTATCATCAGAGACGTCTCTAACACAGAGCAAGACATTCAAGTGCTTTTTTTGCATCCCCATGGCCCAGCTAGAGGCTACTTTTGGCCAAAAAGGGAAGATGTCTGTTGGGTGCCTCTCCAGCACATCATAATGAAAATTGATGTGCCAGTTACTTCCACTGGACGATGCTATGTCATAAAAGACAATGAAACTGTGGATTCAGACACTTTCATGAACAACTTTCAGTAACTGTTATGTCACACATTTATTTGTGTTGGTGGTATACATTATTAAAGTGACTCACGTCTGGAAGTACGTTTTTTGTATTTTTTGTATGAGTGGAACATTAATAAATTCTGTTGAAATGCCCATACCAAGTTGAATAGCAAAAGTGAACAATAGGATCAGTGATGAAACTCTGAGTTTTAAAAAAATCATTACAGAAAAATGAGGCAAAACCCCATCCTAATTTTTTTATATTTTATCAATAAGAACATGCTTTTTCAAAAAAAACAAGTTTTATGTTCACACCTAGTGTCATTCATGGGAAATATTGCTCTGAACATTGGTGTAAATCAGTTTTTTTTTCCATATTTGGACCTTAATATCTCAACATCATAAGGGACTCTATTGTCTGATGTCAAAGGATGTGAAAGACATGGTACATATCAGACCATTTACCAAGTTTGATGCTTATACATTGAAAATTGAGGTTTCTATGGACATCTGAAAACCCTTAAAGTAATAGTTTCAAAGAAAAGTAGAGGGCCAGCATTCAGGTGTAAATTCAGTAACAATGCTGTGAGTTGTAATTCATGCAGCTCTGGACTAGGACTCTTAGCCCAGAAAATTTCATGGACCTGGCACAACTAGTTCTGGAGATATTTCAGTCTGAACATGGTCACTCAGACAGTGATGCCAAAACGGGGTAAAAAACAAACTTTTTTACAGATTTTTTGTGAAAAAAGTACGCACAGTAGAGATCTGAAATATTGTATATAATCTATTGGGCATATTACCCATCACATAGATTTTTTTCAGACAAATCTGAGGGGGTCAGGTGGGGAACTTTTCCAAAATTTGATGATTCCAGCTGGAATGACCCTTACATGTCTCGTGTACAGACGTTATAACGTGTGTACATGTAATATGGAAGGCCATTAGGGCCAAAACGTGTTGTACAAATTACGTGTTAACGCGTAATTTACTGCAATTTTGTGCTGGCATTGAGCTTTAACACCATCTAGTGGTTGTTTTCTAATGAATTTTAATTTTTAAATTAATTTTACTTAGGTGTACATTTAATTACATTACAGCACATAAGCATTTTTTAATTATCTTATTTTTAATTGTATTTTTTATATTTCGTTTTTAATTACACAATTACACAAAAGGTTAATTACACATTTTTCAAAACAGTATTTTTTATGCATGCTTATACTGTCATTTTTAAGCCATATTGCTTTACTGACACATTAAAAAAATATATCCTGTTCTCATAATTCAACCGCTATCCATAAATATTTGTTAACCCTTTAACTTTCACCCCTAAATGGAGGTAATGAAAAAATTAGTTAACTTAAAATTCTTATTAGTAGACATCTAATAAATTGCCTCAAGCTGTTTTTTTTTTACACAGTCCATGGTAAATCTCAATTTAAATTCGGATAACTATTTCAGTTATTTTGCAATAATAAACATTCCTTTAACTTTATTAGTATCTTGGATACATCTCATAACCTTCAGTGTCCACAAAGTTAAAAAAAATATATATATATTTTTAAATATATTTTCTGTATAATATATATATATATATATATATATATATATATAGTTGAATGGCAATATATATGCTATACAATGTCTTTTACTGACATATCAACCGTACGGTCATGCATGATGGATAATTATTATAAATAAACATTTCTGCATTTCTCTTATATTTTGCTATATTCCTGTTCTTTACCCTCTACCTATTTGCAACAACTTTATGGTTTTATCCCTACTTCCTTGATTGCTCGTTTGACCCTATTATCTGATGATTGACCAGTAACTACAGACACAGAGATGGGGCAGTATAGCTGTGGAAAGACACAGCTATACATTCACACTTAAGACACCTTTTTCACATTTAATCACAATAAATAACATTATTACAGAGACTGTAACTGTTCTTAGTTGCTAAAATGTGTATTATATACAAGAAAAGAAGTGGTTCCAGCAACACACAAGTTTAGTTCCATTCTAGTTTGAAGTAGACTCAATACAAGTTCTCTGATGTTCTAAGTAAAAGGGGCAGAATACAACAGACTCCCTGTGTACTGTTATGTGTGAGGGCCTAAGGCTCCCTCCAGGTACATGTCTGTGTGAAATGTATCAAGGTGGTGAAATTAGGGGTGCTGCGAGAAGCTGTCCTTGGGCTTTGGCTGTTTTCACCATTGCTGAAGATGGAGCAGGCAGTGCTGTAGACTTCAAGACCTCGTATAGTCTTCAGTCTTTTAATGAAAACAGAAGAGATGTATACCATTAGCTTGTGCGAATGAGCAGCTGATATAAATAAGGTCTTTATGTTGCTACCATGTCCTACATTTTGTCACCCCTTCTTAGAGGGGTTAAAGTACCTGACACACCACTGGGTAGAATTTGGAATACATTAGAATTATTTATCTAATACCTTCAAATTACATTAGATACAATAATTTCATGCAATAAAGCAATAACTATTAAACATTTAGTGCAATGCCCCAGGATTGGTTATGTTTTTGTTACCAAATAAGTGAGCTTTTTAACAACCATTAAGTATATTCATTTAATAACTGAACAAGTCATCAAACCCCTACTTTGATCCACATGTGACAAGGAGTGTCCTTACATTATATAGTGCATAGACATGTGAAAAATCATTTAAGGGCAAAGAAATTAATCAAAAGTGGCTTGTTTTAGTAATAACTGAAATCAGAATGAAATATAGTTTTAAATATAGGCCTAATAATGACATTTTAAAAAATGTAAAATCATAGATAAAAGTCGGATCAACAAGGAATTTAAATAAATTGTAATATTAAAATACAGAACACGATACTATGCCATTAGCGTTATTCTTATTAAATTAATTAATTTTATCTAAATCACAGCTTTTTCATGAAATATTACCTTGTTATCCTCTTCATCTGGGCATGCCTGGTTGTTTCGTCTAGAAGTGCGGTCGCAGGATTATTCCTTAAGCCATTATCCCAGCAAAAAGTGTCTTCTGCTGCTTCTCCTTAAGCTGTTTTTTTGCTCTTTGCCATGTGCTTTACCTTTCCGTCAATGTCCCTGGCACATGATGGCTGCTTAAGTAAACTTGCATGCTCAGCGTAGTACTTAGGTCACAACATCTTGAATAATTCAAGTAAAACGAAGGGGTGATGTCACGTTGACATTGCCTGTCGTAACAGCTTGTAATCCTTCTTATTACTATTAATATGCTGATGCGCACCTTCGTATTATTGTTATTATTCATGAGATTGTGACTGAGCACTTACCTCATCTGACGCGCCTATCTTTAAGGAGGGGCAAAAAACTTTTGTCGGGAAGGGAAAAAGTATTATTGGAAGAAGAAGAAGAAGAAGAAGAAGAAGAAGAAGAAGAAGAATATATGCATATTATATATATGAATATATGCATCTTTTGGCACGAATACAAATGTTTTTCACGACTAGAGGCTCTGGCTCGATCGCTTAGATTTTTATTCCTTAGCGGAACCAACTTAAAATATGTCATTTTTGGTCACATAGATAAAAATAAGACATTATTTCGAACTGTAAAAGGTTAACTTCTATTTGTGCACATTCACTATAAAAACAAAGACATGAACTTTGATAAAATAAAGAAAAGGTGTTGTAACGCCAAGCCAGCAGAGGGAGCCCTCACCCTAGAACTGCCTGCATGCTCCCTCTGCTGCTTCTATTGTTACTTCCTGTTTGTCACTATATAAAGACTGGCCATGTGCTTAAGACTTCGTGAAGTATTGCCAGTTCAACCTGCCTTACCGAGCGTTTATATTTACTCTGTTGGATTACCTGTTGCTACCTTGCTTTGTTTATGGACTGTTGAGTTTACGGATTACCTCTGTCGGATTGTTTGCCATTTCTGGACTGTCTTCACGGTATTCGACCCACTGCCTGCTTTATCTCTCTGCTGCTTGGATTACGTTTATGTTTTGTATGCTGTTGGACTGCTTTTCTGGTTATCGACCCTCTGCCTGTTTCCACGTTTATGTTTGCTGTCGTTTGCAATAAACTTCTGCAATTGGATTTGAACACCGCCTCAGTATCCTTGTTACAGAATACTTCGCCTCCCACGAATCCAGCGGAAGTCGCAAATACACGTCCAACCATGGATCCAGCAGATCGTCTCATCCATCTCCGACAAGGAAACCATCCAATAGAGGACTATGTAACCGACTTCTGTGAACTGTGCTATCAGGTGAACTTTAATGATACATCCCTTAAAGATCTCTTCCGTTTTGGTTTATGTAAGGACATTTCATATCTGATGCCACGCAATACCCCACATTGGACTCTTGAAAGTTACATAGATCTTGCACTCCGGTTAAGCGGCTCACCTTACACTGCTGGGATTGCGGACGAGGGACCCCGCAATCCCGCAGTAACCACCACACCACAGCCAGCTCAAGTCACGTCCACCAAGCCAAAGCCTGTTCACGTCATGCCTGCCAAGCCAAAGCCTGCTCAAGCCACATCCACCAAGCCAAAGCCTGCTCACGCCATGCCTGCCGCTCCAGGGCCTGCTCATGTCATGGTCGCCCGTCCAGAGTCTGCACCCGTCATGGCTGCTCTCCCACAACCAGTCCACAAGATGGCCGCCATCCCTGAGCCAGTCCACAAGATGGCCGCCATTCCAGAGCCAGTCCACAAGATGGCCGCCATCCCCAAACCTGTCCACAAGATGGCCGCCGTCCCCGAGCCAGTCCACAAGATGGCCGCCATCCCAGAGCCAGTCCACAAGATGGCCGCCATCCCCAAACCTGTTCACAAGATGGCTGCCATTCCAGAGCCAGTCCACAAGATGGCCGCCTTCCCCAAGCCAGTTCACAAGATGGCCGCCATCCCAGAGCCACTCCATAAGATGGTCGCTGTCTCCAAGTCACGCCTCATGATGGCCCATGTGCTGGACTCACCCCTAATGGCTGTATGGGCAGCTCATGTCACGGCAGCTACCCCTGATTCGAGTCCAGCTGCCGAGCCAAGTCCAGCTGCAGGTGCATCTTCAGAGTCAGGTCAAGTTGCAGCTGTGTCTCCTGTGTCAAGTCAAGCTACAGCTGCTGCTCCAAAGTCCAAGGCTGCCAAGTCAAGTCAAGCAACAGAGTCAAGTCAAACCAAAGCTGCTGTTCTCCATGAGTCAAGCAAGGACACAGCTGTTCCCCATGAATCAAGCCAAGTCACAGCTGTTCTCCATGAGTCAAGCCAAGACACAGCTGTGGTTCTCCATGAGTCAAGCCAAGTCACAGCTGTTCTCCACGAGTCAAGCCAAGACACAGCTGTGCCCCACGAGTCAAGCCTAGTCACAGCTGTTCCCCACGAGTCAAGTCACGTTACAGCTGTTGTTCCTGAGCCAAGCCATGTTGTTCCTGAGTCAAGCCATGTTGTTCCTGAGTCAAGTCACGTTGCAGCTGTGTTTCCCAAGTCAAGTTGCAGCTGCGTCCTCTGAGTCAAGTCAAGTTTCCAAGTCAAGTTACAGCTGCGTTTCCTGAGTCAAGTCAAGTTTCCAAATCCAGTCAGGTCACGGCTGTTGTTCCACAGTCAAGTCAAGCTGCAGCTGTTGTTCCAGCGTCAAGTCACGTTAAAGCTGTGTTTCCTGTGTCAAGTCAGGTCAGAGCTGCTCTTCCGAAGTCCAGTCAAGTTACAGCTATTACTCCTGTGTCAAGTAAAGCTACACTCAAAAAAATATTTCAGCCCTTAACTTAATTCAATTACGTACAAAATTTCCATGCATTTAGATTACGTAGTTTTAATTTAAACAAATCAATTAAACTTAATGTGATTCAAATGCATCAGTCTTACGTAAATGAAACAGGTAAAGTTGATGTAATATTTCCCAGTGTTAAACAAACCCTGCTCAGTGTTCATGTGTTTCCACACTACAGAGTGTTCAAGTAGCATTGACACAGTGTTGGAGTTAAGGAGATCATTATGTCATGATTGACCAATAATGATGAACACCTGCTGTTTACAAGCAGAATCAACGAAGGAAAGAGAAACACAAGAATCAGACACAGCCAAAGATAAAATTAACTTAAATAAATGAGGACATTAAATCTCTGATTAAACAACTCCACAAACAACATTACAGATTGACTTGATTTCTGTCGTATATCTATAAATATTATTTCAGAACATCTAAACAGAGGTTTAGATGTTTTATTGTTTTATTTTTTTATTTTTTTTTTAAGTTTCAATTGACCTCACCATCATGGCGAACAGGGTTTACTTTAGGTGGACTCTTGACTTTTGATTTTTTTTAATGTTAGTTTTTTTGGCTGTTGTAATTATGTGTATGAAGCACATTTATTACAACAAAATAAAAAAGCCAAAAAGAAATCTGATTAGGTGTTTTTGGTTAATTTTTATTGTTTGTTAAATCATTATCATCCAGTGGCATGATGCACTGATCTCATGCAGTGGTTAGTCTATTATTTTCATAATGTTTACGACAGGTGTATGAACGATTATGGATGTTTGTCTTATACACTAAATCTTGAAATCTACAGCATCAGTTTGACACACACAGACATCAAGAATCAGCATTTGAATCTCAACAATGGCGACATTCAACAGCTGCATGCTGGGTAACAGCAGATTATAAAACTCACCCATGACTCCCAGCATGCAGCTGTTGAATGTCACCATTGTTGACATTCATATGCTGATTCTTGATGTCTGTGTGTGTCTAAGTAACACTGGAGATCTTAAAGTAGTAATAGTAACAGTTCATACAACTACTGTAAATATAATGAAACTAAGAGGTAAACCACTGAACAATATCAGCAAATCAGACCACTTGAGAATGATTACAACATCAATAATAATTAACCAAGAACACTTAATAAGGACCCCTTTTTTTTGCGCTATACAAATGTGCTCTACGAACACAATTACAGCAACCAAAGAACAAAAAAAAAAACTATACTAAGAAAGTCAAGGGTCAAGAGCC
Organism: Labeo catla; assembly: GCA_012976165.1. Lineage (NCBI taxonomy): Eukaryota > Metazoa > Chordata > Actinopteri > Cypriniformes > Cyprinidae > Labeo > Labeo catla. The sequence continues at coordinate 1,408 of VONZ01003085.1, read as the reverse complement.
CAACTAAAGTAAACCCTGTTCGCCATGATGGTGAGGTCAAATGAAACATTTTTTAAAATAAAACATCTAAACCTCTGTTTAGACGTTCTCAAATAATATTTATAGATATATGACAGAAATCAAGTCAAACTGTAATGTTGTTTGTGGAGTTGTTTAATCAGAGATTTAATGTCTTCAGTTATTTAAGTTCATTTTCTCTTTGGCTGTGTCTGATTCTTGTGTTTCTCTTTCCTTCGTTGATTCTGCTTGTAAACAGCAGGTGTTCATCATTATTGGTCAATCATGACATAATGATCTCCTTAACTCCAACACTGTGTCTATGCTACTTGAACACTCTGTAGTGTGGAAACACATGAACACTGAGCAGGGTTTGTTTAACACTGGGAAATATTACATCAACTTTACCTGTTTCATTTACGTAAGACTGATGCATTTGAATCACATTAAGTTTAATTGATTTGTTTAAATTAAAACTATGTAATCTAAATGCATGGAAATTTTGTACGTAATTTAATTAAGTTAAGGGCTGAAATATTTTTTTGAGTGTATAGCTGTAGCCCTCAAGTCTAGCAAAGTCACAGCCGTGGTTCCTGAGTCAAGCAAAGTCACAGTTGATCTTCATGAGCCAAGCCAAGTTACAGCAGATCTTCATGAGCCAAGTCAAGTTGCTGCTGTTATTCCCAAGCCAAGTCGAGCCACAGTTGACCTTCATGAGCCAAGTCAAGACACAATTGACCTTCATGAACCAAGTCAAGCCACAGCTGATCTCCCTGAACCAAGCCACACCACAGTTGATCTCCATGAACCAAGTCAAGTTGCTGCTGTCGTCCATGAGCCAAGTCAAGCCACGGTTGTTCTTCATGAGCCAAGTCAGGTTGCTGCTGTTGCTCCTGAGTCAAGTCCGGCCACAGCAGGCCTCCCTGAGTCAAGTCCGGCCACGGCAGGCCTCCCTGAGTCAAGTCCGGCCACGGCAGGCCTCCCTGAGTCAAGTCAAAAAACTGTTGTTCTACCAGAATCTCACCAGGTCCCCTCTGACCTTCTCAAGCCACCTCACGTATCAGCTGACCACGCAGAGCCCACGCTCCCAAGCCACGCAGAGCCCACGCTCCCAAGCCACGCAGAGCCCACATTCACAAACCACAAGCCCATAGCATCAGCACCCACAAGGTCAACAGACATCCCACTAGCTACTGTGCTGCCTGTAACGGCCATAGCCATTTTCAGTGTGTGGGCTGCACACTGTGCTCCAGAGGCCTCGTCTGTCCACAAGTCTGCTCCTAAAGCCTCGTCTATCCACGAACTTGCTCTAGAGGCCTCACCTGTCCACACGTCTGCTCCAGAGGTCTTGCCTGTCCACGAGACCGCTCCAGAGGCCTCGTCTGTCCACGAGTCTACGCCAGAGGCCTCT